>VXBQ01013894.1:25562-97678 GCA_013400175.1 Phainopepla nitens
GGGGGCACCTGGGGCGGGACCTGAGGGGGCACCTGAGGGACACCGCGGCTTCTCCGCCGGCCGCCGCCGCTGCTGCTCCCCGCCGGGGCACCGCCGGCAGCGAGGCAAAGTCCTCTTCGAAACTTCCTTGCGGGACTTTGGGCAACTTGAGGCCGCGGCGGTGTAGCCGAGCGCGCCTTAGGGAGCGGCCCCTGCTCGCCGCGGGGCCCCGCTGTGTGGGGTGGGACCGCCGCGGTCGGAGCAGGTAGGAGTCCGGACGGTCCCGGTGGGGAGGCCGGGCAGAGCCAGCTCCGTCCGGGGAGGTGCCGGCGCCGCCTGTCCCCAGAGACGGTGTCGCGTCCCGGGCGCTCCCCGCGGGCCGGGGCTGAGGGAGGCGGGAGGGGCCGCGAGTTCCCCGAGGCCCCCGGGAGGGTCCGGTCCGCAGTTCAGGAGTCTCCGCTCCCCCGGTGCCTGTGGCCCGGCTTGCCCGGACAGCGGGGTTCGGGAGGTGTCTGGATACACACAGTCGTGTGTGAGGTGGTGATTTGGAATAAACAGGATGTTTGTCAGCCTCCAGTCATAATCATAAAGGTATGCTGAAATGCCCCTCGGAGTTCCTCTGCTGCTTCTCTTGGGTAAATTTGTAATTGACAGTAATTGACTACAGTGTTTTATTTACAGAAAAACTGGTTTTAGTTACTTGATTCTTGGGGGAAAAGAATAAGATGCTCTCTTGGTTAATAAGTAAAAACTTATGTGTAGTAGTTCAGTCAGGAGGGAGCTGTTGGATGATTTTTTTAAGAAAACATCCTCAAATGCTTGGGATATTTTTGTAAAGCTAAATTGTAAAGGGTATTTTTAACCAACCTTATTTAATTTCTCTGCAGGTCAATGGTCTTACACATTTTCCTTTTGATTTTTTTGCTGCTCTATGTAAAGTTATTTGTGTTTCTAAAATTTGACACAACTCATTTGTTTAGCAGTGTGTGTACGTTCATCAGTATTCTGTTTTTTTATCTATGCAGCTGGATTGAGAATCATCTGTGGCAGAAACACATTTGACATGTGAAGCTCTTCACTTCAGAATCTGTTATCCATCTTGAATGAACTTATTTCTGCATACTTAAAATTTTACATAGCTGTTAAATACAGACCATGCCTAGCAGAATGGGCTCAAAAATTGATCTGAACAAAGACTTCATCAGAGTAAAAACACACTACAGTGGGTAAGTCAGCGTGTCCTTTCCTCTGTGATGTGACCTGTCTATTTTTGAAGCATATTGAGCAGGAGTTCGTGGTCTGACCTAGTGATAGAGTAACCAGGGCTTTGCTGGATTTGCAATTAGTGTCAGATCAGGCAGGTAAAGTTCTGAGCTATTAAAATACCAGTCAGTCTCTTGCAGCATGCTGCTCAAGAAGGAGAGTTAATTTATTTTTCCTCTCAGAAGGGGAGAAAATGTGCATAACTGACAAACCCACAGTTATTGTGGGTTGATGGATTATTGATTGCCATGGTCACAGCCAGGTCTAGATCCATCTCCTGCATCCAGATGCAGTTGTTGCATTTTATCCTGCCTGTAATCAGATGTCATGGTCCTTTATGACTTCACTGAGTTGTCAGTAGAAACAGGAAGGTTTTACTGCAGCAACATGAAATTTGAATTTTCAGGAATGTTTAATCTAATTGCTTTGCTGCCACTAAGAGGACCTTGTAAAATGTTGCTTGAGTCTCTCCTGTCTCCCTTCAAGGCCTGAGTTTAAGGCATTTGAGGAGTTAAATATTTGGCCCAAGTAGATCCTTAAACTCGATTGGAAGTATTTAGACTGAGCTTGTTGGCATTTAATAAGTGACTCGAGTGATCTTTTGTGATGTTTTAGTGCTAAAGAAGTAAATGTAGCTGCTGCTCTGCATTTTCTTCCATTATGGTGTGGAAGAATGCTTTTTTGGATTAAATGTGATGTAGTTATGAATGTCACTTCACAAATTTTATGGAAAACGAAATGCTTTCTTTTTAAACTTACCTACTTATCAATGCCATGTAGTTTGAGCTGAGAGTTCTAGAGCAATGGAATTAATGTGGAAATGCCACAGGAGAGCTGCCTCAGCTCTGTAAGGGCAGGCACTACAAACACCAGTAGAACTGGGTGTAAATAATTTGGGGTGGCCTGCTGGCAGGCAGCATTGATATAAAGTGAAAGGAGTGTGTCTGAGGAACTTGTCTGTGCAGAACTGGGGGAGGTGATAGTAATTGTGTCAATGTTAGAAGTCGAGTAATTATTATTACCATGTTTTAAAAATAAACTACTGTGGTTTTTCCTGCAACACTACATTCAGTCTTTTGCATTAGCTGTGAAGTCTGTAGAACTCAGTTTACAAACAAGACTTCCAAGCTCTCTGAATTTTGTTTTTGTTCTGCTGATCAAATTGTGTGAGGTAAAACTGATTCTTTTTGGCATTATAGCCTCTCTAACTGATCATCTCAGTATCCCCATTGCAGAACTGCACTCAGCTTTTGAACAAGTTTGACAGACTGCAGGAAATCATTGATGCTGGGCAACTTCAGAATTGGGGACTAACTTGTTCAAGTAGCTGCTAAAATTGAAATAATGGTACAGATGCCATATTGAAATCCCTGTTAGAAATCTGAGCATGAGGAAGTTTAAAACATGTGAGTGTTGAGTGTATCTCTGGAGGCTGAGTATCTCAGGTATTCCTGTTGCTGGGTGTGACAGAGTTCCTAACATAGCACAGAGAAATCACTGCCAGAGTAGATCACAAGAGAAAAACGAAGTAACTGCAGTAATGAACCAAGAATTACACAACTTGCCTCTGTGGTTTATTCCTGGTTGCTTGAAATCCCTGAAACAGAGCTGTGGTGCAGCCTGGTTTGCTGTGTGTTATCTTGGCTCTAAGAGGTTTGATCTGGAATTAATTCTCTTGCTGTAACTGCTCATACAGAACTTACTGGTCATTATATCTTCATTTTACTGTGTAGTGTCCAGTTTCAAATTTTTTTTTTAAAAGTATCCTGTGGGATTACTTAGTGTTAAACAAGGAATAGTTTTCACTTCCCTGTGCCCTGATTGCCTGATGTGGCTGTAGAGATGTTAAGATTAAGTACAGTAAATCTCAAAGGCACATGGACATCATGGATATGAAGTTCAGTAATTTACTTGTAGAATGGCATCTGTTATAATAATTTTAGCAATTCAAGGCTGATGAGTAGTTGCCAGCTTTATTTGGAGTTTAGAGTGTGTAGTGGTGGTGTCCTACAGTGTATTTTCAGTTTTTGAATATTGTGTAGCTGCCTGTGGAAGTGTGATTGTCCATGGTTACCACAGATCTGCAGCTGCTTGATTTCCTGAGTGGCTCGTGGTGGCAGTGCACTGAATCATGAGCTGCATTTGGTGGTGACCTTGTCTTGGGGCAAAGCATTGCACCAGCCCTCAAACACTGCTGTGAGAACCAGTCTGGTCTCTTACTTCCATAAATGCATGAAACATGACTTCTTTGACAGGGAAATGTTCTTAAACTCAACCTCACCTGACAGCTTTCAGTGTTGTGATGATATGGATTTACAGGTTGGCAGGCAGCATATGAGTTTCTTTAGCTGTTGCTGTTCTTTGAGAGCTCTACAAAGCATAGATTAAAGACACACTTGAAAAGGTAGCAGTGCTTTTAATCTGAATTTGAAGCAGTACAGTTCTTTAAGATGATTGTTTTAGAGCTTTGCTTATAGTAATTTTTCCCAGCAAAGGCAAAATGGCAAGTTATTGATGCATATAATTTAAAATGGAAGTTGTGGAGTTTAAGTTTCTTAGTGTAGTAATATTCAACTGTTGCCTGAAAGACATAAGTAGACAGAATATGTTGTATAACATTTTTTCTAAAATGACTTGTCACACAGTATGGAAATAGGAAAATCATCTCAGTCATGTTGGACAACTTCTGATATATTTGCTGTATTAAACTAAGAGGGGAAAGAATTGCACATGCCAGCAGCCATTAACTACAAAACAGTTTCCTGATTGTCCTCTGGAAGGTTTTGAAGGCACTGAAATGATTTAAGTTCACCTCCTGTTTCTTTTTGTCCTTGTTTATTAGTTGATTTCCCAGAATCAGTTATTTGAAAAATATTTATAAAATAGTAGTGAGTCTTGTTTGTATAATCAGATTAATCAGATTTTGTTTTGTGTAATCTTTTTTCCTTTTTTCAGTATTTGACCTGCTCTGACAGGACTTGTGGACTTCCATTATAGCCAAAGTTATTGTCACAAATTCCTGAGATAATGTATAGTTTACATAGAGAGTTCAATACTGGGTTCATGTTCTCTAAACACTACAAAGGTAGAGTACAAGATGCAGAATTTGAGTAAGATTTTTATCTGAATTTTCCTGTAATTACATCTTTTGAGAATTCATCTAATCAAAGCTTCATCTCAAACAATACAGTGGATGTGAGGAAAAGCCTATAGTTTTAAAAAGGATTTTGCAATAACTGAGATTTTATTTATCTCCTGATGGAAGAAGCACCTGGATTAAAAAAAAAATATTACAAAAGCTTCTGGTTTGTTTTTTAACAACACTTCAAACACTGATAATTATAGTAAGGGAGCTTGGCTCACGCAGGTAAACATGCATTAAGGATGGGTAATTAACACATTTATTTCCTCCATGCTGAAGTATTTTTAAGTTAAACTCTGTGAGGTGTAATCCTGCTGGCATCGTGGGAGTGTTTTATATGACGAATGCTCTTTCTGTGTGGTTCTGCAGCTTGGTGTCCATAGACAGAACTGTTGGAAAATACAGGTGTTTTCTGAAAAAAGCTGATGTTTTCATCCTCTGCAGGGACATCCTGATAACAAACTTGGATGCATCAATGAGCTATGCTGAGCTCTGTGATGAAGTGCATGAGATGTGTAACCTGGAACAGGAACAGCCAATCACCCTCAAGTGGATTGATGATGAAGGTATTGGACTGAAATACTTCTCAGGGTTTGTTGCTCAAACAAACAGAGAAGGGACATTGAGGAACTTGTATAAACAAATACCATCCTGTGGAGAGGTTTTTTTGTTTCTGAATACCTAACTACAGAACCCTGTCACAGAGCAGGAAGCTCGGAGAAATGAGACTCAAGACATCAGGGTTGGTTGCAGTAGCACTTGAATTCATTTCTGCAGAAGGACCTTGTCAAAGGCAGGGCCTGCAGAACTAAACTGAATACAGAAAGGTGGAAAAATACCAGACCAGTTTGGTAATAGTTGTGGTGGTGTGTTTTGGTTTTTTTAATAGCTCTCTTAGCTGATAGTGTTGTTTGAGTGAGTAGAATTTCAGAGTATGACCTTGGAAGGAGGTAGCTGATAGTCAAAGACGACTCAACCCTTTGTAAGACACCAAGGAGTAGTGGTAATACTTCTAGACTTTACTCTTTATGTTTTGAGTATCAAGAAAGACAGAGGAAACTGTACCAGCCTCAGTTTAATGGTGGTGTAATAAAAAGTAACCTGATCAGAAGGACATGGAAGATAATTACATTTCCTGTGCTTAGCTGGTTTAACTGCATGCTTGCTAATAAAGGGAGATTATTGCAGGGAAGAAGAAAACCCCCTGAGTTTTGAGTTGGAGGATTCTAAGACATGAGTCCTGTGAAGTGTTTCTTGGTTGGGCTCTCTGTTGCATTGGCATTTGAAGCTTACTTAAATTAAAAAAAAAATTTAGTCTCCTTTCTAGTAAGTATTTTCCTCTAGCCTTGGTTAAACACTTACCTGTACAGCCTTTTCTGGTTCCTGGGTCTGAGTTTCAGTTTTTTATGTTGAGTTTCAGCTGATCTGCTGCAGTGGCTGCCCTCGATCCTCCTGGGCTTTGTGAGTTATCTATTTCTGCATGTGAGAGTTCCCACTTATTGCCACATGGAATTTAAGTTCATTTGACTGATTGCACAAACAGATGTTCTCTTTGAACTAACTAAAAGCAAACAATTGCCCATGGCTTAATGAATAAACAAAGCCTACCAAGAGATGAAGAAAATAGATTTTTCTGTTGGGCTTTTATAGTGTTTCTTTGTTTTTGACAAGATCCAGAAGGTTTGAACTATGAATAGCTCACCCATGATAAAATCCTGTAAACATATAAGGAATATGGATTGTTGATTGGCAATACAAATAATTCTTTTGTCTTTCATGTTGCATTATTGCTGCATTTATAGATCATCAACAGCAGAGGCCTTCAAAGAGAGGTAGCTGGGCCCTGGATTCATCATTTTACGAAATAAGAACATTTTTTAAAAATAAGAAATTAAAGTTTAATATGTGGCTTGACACTGATGTCATCACTTGGCCTGGATATCCTAAGGTCACCTGTCACCAAGGTGTGCTGCAGGAAGGTGGCTATTGCATAAAGGGACAGGGGTTCAGAGTGCCACCCTTGCTTCTTTGCTTGCTCTCAGTGCATTGTCACGTACTGTACTTTACATGTGTCTGGTTAAGTGGATTTATGGATTAATTATCCAGTTTTAACAAAAATAACCCTCCCAAGGTAATGCTGATAATGTGACGGCAAGCAGACAACAAGAAAATGGGGGAGATCTTTAGGCATATCTGTTCACTTTTCTTTTGTTGCTATCCTATAGGATAGTTATGTCTGTTCAGTTTTGATGAAATTGGAGGGAATAATTGTGTTGTTCCATTTTGGCTTTGATCAAAATGCCAAGTGATAGAAAGAAAAGCAATACTTGAAACTGGTGCACTTTTTGCTAATTGAAATTCTCCTGTGAACTCTTCAGTGGTAAATTTGCCTGTGTGTTGTTTTTTTTGTTAGGTGACCCTTGTACCATCTCATCTCAGATGGAGCTGGAGGAAGCTTTCCGTTTGTATTGTCAGAACAGAGATGAAGGGCTGATTATTCATGGCAAGTATTGCACAGTTCAGGAACCCCTGTGTGTCTGATAATCCCAACAGCTGCTTAAGTGGCAGCTTGCAGTCACTCCCTTGCCTCTCAGGTATCCTTTGTGTAGCTGCTGCCCTGGAGTTTGATGCTGAAGAAGGAACTGGAGCTCAAAGCTGAAACTGCAGGAGGCTTTGAGTTCAGCACTGCACAGATTTGTTCATGCTTTAGTCCAGAATAAGCTCCTGCCAGTCTGGAACCAAATTTTGATTGCATCATTTCTCATGTAGAGTTATTTAAAGGCTTCCAAAAACTGTCTGTGTGTAAATATATTCAAGAATCAAGGAAAAAGTACTACAGAGAATATTTTACCTTAAAAATCTAATGTTTTTGTTTTAGTTTTCCCAAGTACTCCAGAGAAACCCGGCATGCCTTGTCCAGGAGAAGATCGTGAGTACTAAAATGTTATCCAATTCTAGCTCAATTTTTTTTTTTGGGTCACATGGAAAAGAAATACATTAAAAGATTTTCCTAATCTAGTGCTACATATGTGTGTATCTGTTTTGTTTTCTTAAAAGAATGTAAAATGCTTAACAATTTATCAACAGAGAAATTGCATAAATCAATGTTGTAGCAATGTTTTAATGTTTCTGAGGGTTAATGCTGGTTTTTGTAGTTGATACACTTGGAGGAAGAGACAACAGGATTTTAGATGCATATTTGAACATTTGCTTTGCTTTTTGCTTTTTTGGTTCTTCTGGTTCTTTTAACTTTCAGGGAAAAGAAATAATGTACTCAAGAGGGAGATGTAGCCATTTTAATAAAAAGGTTATTAATCCCTATAAAAGTAATCCTGTGAGAGGTAGATAAACCTCCAGAGGTAGGTACACATAATTGATATGGTTTACCTGTATTTCAATAGCCTGAACTGCACAGGGATAAAAGGTTTAAATAGCTGTATAGTCACTTCTCATTGCAGAGGGGTGGCATCAGGACTTTAGTTCAGATCTTGGTAAATGTTAAGGAAAGGAATGGGAATAATTGGGTGCCAAAGGTACCAGATGATGCTTGGCTGTTCACAGGAGTATAAAGAAAAACTGACTGAAGAATTTGAAGGACCTTTGCTCTTCTCTTTGAGAAGTATGAGAAGAGATAAGATTAATTGCTGATAAAAGCAAGTAATGCATACTAGGAAAAAAGTACTTGGTTGATCAGAATTTGCAGAGACAGACTGGCTGAAGATGAGTAGTGCAGTGGTAATAGTTGTGAATACTATTTTTAGTCATAGAAATAATGCTAATATACTAAAAGCTGCTCTATTGAGAACTTCTATGAAGATGGAGAAAGGTGAAGTAAATACCAAAAACTTAGAGTTCAAATATGATTTTTCTCCATTTAAACTGCAGTAGATGAAAGGTTGACTGTAAAAACCAGGTAAGTTTTCATGTTGAGTAGGTTATTAAAATTGTCTTTTAGAAAGGAAAAAAAGGAAGTAAATGTACAACATTAATTTCTCTAGTTTGCTGAACAAGGACAACAGATAAAGACTCTTCTACTATGATTAGAAGAGTTAAAGAAATTATCCCTGAGACA
The DNA here is from genome assembly GCA_013400175.1 of Phainopepla nitens. NCBI lineage: Eukaryota > Metazoa > Chordata > Aves > Passeriformes > Bombycillidae > Phainopepla > Phainopepla nitens. Next base: position 34,019 of record VXBQ01013894.1, read on the forward strand.
CCTAATTTAATGAACTCATTAAAGGTGCAGATATTCTAGTAGGAAAGTTTTTTGTGTTAATTTGTTAGAAGTTTTAGTTCTCTCAAGCCACGAGATGAAGTGCAGAAAGCACAGCTGAGTGTGGCTGAGCTGACCTGGATATTGTGTCTGTAGGGTATTTCTCCCTGCATGGTTTTAGAGGTCACGTTGAATCCCACTCAGATTGTCTAAAAAGCCTGGTTAGTTGGATGTGCTTGATAAGGGATCTCTGCTCAGGTTTCTCATGGTTTCATCAATTAATTTGATGCACATCACCTCTTTGCATCTATGGGGCCTGCATAGAAATTTGGCCTTGTGGCCTAGGTGTAATTATTTTTTTCAACAGAGCTATTAAATTGTATTTAAATTGTAATTTAGACTGATACATTCAGTAATGCTGCTTGTCAGCCAAAGCCCCACAACAAACATTGCACTGCACTTGGACTGTATGGAAATGTTATATTGGGGATACAGTTTATTGAAGAGACTGTTTCTTTTGTCAGGGCTGAAATACTGTCTTTGCTTCAGAAAATATTCATCATGTTTCAAATTCTTACTTTGTGTCTTTATTGCTGTAGTTATGTTCACAGGGAATCCTTTAAAAATAATAATATGTAATATATGTATATGTTTTCTGGAGCTCCACATTTGTACTGTAAAGGAGCTTATAAGTTTGCCTCAGGTTTGTTCCAGAGACAAATAAACAGTGAAGTAGTTGGTCTATGCAAAATGAGCTTCTACTTAAATTAGCAGCTCTAAGTGTGGATTGCTGGTTTGTGACAGAACTACAGACACTTTGAAATGGAGGTTTTAAATAAAACTATTTAATTGTGAAATAAGTGCATTTCCAATCTGTTGCTCAGATGTGCCCATGTTAGGTCATGGAGTGGCTCTTTGCAATAGTTTGTGATCTTCTGAAATGCAAATCTGTATTTCTGTAGGATTGTAGGGTTTTTCTTTCCAGGTCCTACAGAACAGTAATACTTTGGAAGAAGAGTACAGGAGCACAGACTGGAAGGTTTGCATTAATACTGAAATTTAATGATAGAGTTGCTACCTATCCTCACCTTTGTTAAATTGATATGGTTTTGAGATTGTACCAGCCAACAAAGCTTGAAATAAAAGCCTGTAATCCATTTGAAATAAACCACATGACTAATATTTCAATTCCATTTGCATGACTTAAGGAAAGTTATTTCTGTGCTTGAAGAACCTTTGTTCTTATATTGATGTGGTGCTGTCTGTGAGACAGAATTTGCAATCTCCAGCATCTGCACTTGTACTGTCTGTATTCCTTTGCTCCTGAATTTCTGTGCTGTTTGTTGGAGGCAGCCCCAGCTGTGGGTGTGAGTGCAGAGCTGTGTTAAAGCAGCCCCTTTCCCTGAGCTGGCAGTGCTGCTGGGAGGGACAGCGTGCCCCAGACATCTCCCATCCCTCAGACACTGAATGTGACCTCTCTGGGCGTTCCAGCATCTGCTGGGCTGGAGCCTTGGCTGCTTGATCAGTGTTTCCTGGTAAAGATGGCAGACTTTTAGCCCAGTCTTGCATTGCTTTTTCAGCAGATGAGCTGTTCTTTCAGCATGGAATAAACCAGGTTGTTTCCGAGGCGTTCGGTGTGTTCTCTCCTGTGCCCCGAGGTGCCAGCGCTCCTGCCAGCGCCTGTGGATCCCAGCAGCTGATTGGCAGCTCTATAACTTAGTTATGGGAGTCTCAGCTTATTTACCCTGACAGATCTTGATGTGATTTATCACTCTTGGTGCTGCAGTGCATTGTGTAACGCAGCACGTCCGGCTGAACAATTCCCATCGATTTGTAGGACTTCCCTAACGGAATTGCCGGGTTTATCAGAGAAATACTTGTTTTGGTGACATCAGCTCCTTGACATCCATGCCATGTTTTAGTTGTGCCTCAGCTGCTAGCTACAGCCTCTCAAGGGAGCCAGTACCACCCGTGCCTGGATACATGAGGCAGAGATGTGAAAGGGAGAGACGGGGGTAACCAGTCTTCCATTAAATATTTGCTCTTAATGTTCGAGCTGATCCTGCCTATTGTCCTTGGTGTCTAATGGTATTCACACAGCGGCATCCGTGGAATAAAGGGAAAATGTTTCATTTCATACCTACTACATTGTAAAGAATTACATGCTGAAGAGGCTAAAGAATAAAACCCAGTGAGTAATGCATGCTTTTTCTGTAGATTTTGTGTCGTGGTTGTGGTGGCTGTTGCGAGCGGCGGGCACTGACGCGGGCTGTGTGTACGTGTGCTGCAGGAGAGAACTCAGCATTTTGGTTATGGTACAGTCGCTGTGCCTGCCACCCTCCTTTGCAGCCATGGATTGTTACAAATGCAGAGATTCCTGCTGCCTCTGTGCGTAGGGATGTGGCTCTGAGACCTCCTGGAAATGCTGATAAAATTGCATTGAAAGGACTCCTGGGGAATGTATTTTAGGAGGAAAGGAACGGAAGAGTGAGTGATGCTGCTGCTGCTAATATTGGAGATTAATGAAAGAAATGTATCCCAAAAACCCTGACGGTATGTGCTCAGGGCCTGTTTATTGTAGGATTGCTGATGTAAAGGCTAACCATTTAGGAGCATCATTTTCTGAGGCCTTTTTGTTGAATTCTGCTTAGTGGATTGTCGTAGATGTCTGTTTTTAATTGTGAAATACTTGTTTTGAATTAAGCCTTACTTAGTTTCTAATATTGTCTGAACGAACTGTGCTAGTTCACGTCTGCTTAACAAATATAGATCTGTGTATTTAATATTAAAATTCATCTTGGGTTTGGATAGCTAGTGCCAGCAAATTTTAGGGTTGTTTTGCAGTTGGCTTCGTTAAATAGAAGGATGCAGACTAGGAAGCCTTTAAATTAATTAACAGAAGAGAATGAATATGTTTTTAGTGTTTTACTACTTATGACGTTAGTGTGATAGTTTTTGTTATCTAATATTTCTGGCTGATTTTGCTACCTTATGTTTTTGGTAATGATTATACTGTGTTGTGCATGTCTCCTGTGCTCTTTGTTTATCTGCTCAGTATTTTAGCATTAGGTGTTTGGACTTCATTTTCCCCCCCAAGCCATCTTTCTTGAAAATTTCATCACAGGCTTGAGTAAAGGTATCGTAGTAACTAATTGTTGTCATGGGCTTTTTATTTTAGGTATAGATATTTGATTTTTGCCTTATGTCCTGCCTGATACTGTGAAATAGCTTTAAAAGGCTTCTTGCTGGAGTAGTGTGGCCTGTAAATATTTCTAGCTCATAAGGCAGGTTTTTCCCTTCATTTATTACTGTATTGGCAGCAGTGATTAGGTTATTCAGAGCACGTGAACCAATTTAATCCCCCAATGAAGAAAAGAACTATTGCCACCATAGAGACTGTTCTGAAGACGTAGATTGGATTGCACTGGATAATTAGGCAATTTTGAAACTGCTAGTAACCCTCTGCTGGATTTTAGTAATTGAACTGGAGGGGAGGGAGGGACTGTACTATTTTAATGTAACATATTTTTGCTTGGGATTTGAAAATAGCTGTGTCATAGTTTCTCAAGATTACCTGAAATCTCTTCCTCTGTTTTAACTGCACCACGTTTGTGTCATATGTGATTTATTTGAAAAAGAGACAGATTGTAAGGCACCATAAGTTACTGAGAACAGAATTGTAGTTAAAGGTCTGGTTTGCTTATAATAATTTCATGATTTTTAGTTCTAAATAATCTCAACACTTTTCTTAGCTGTGAAACGTCCAATGAAGAGTAAAGGGCTGGACCTCCCTTTTTATAATTCAGGCATAAAATTATAAAGCACAAGTCTGACTGTGGGATTTGAGATCTGCCCTTAATTAAAGGTACTGGGTGTCTTAGCAGATGTTTGTGTTCCAATTTATAAACTATAGACTAAAGCTGCAATGGACTAAGGAATACATGGGCTGGTTTTTAAGGTGTCCTACCAAATAATGTGTGTTCTTTTTTCTTTATTCCACTTTCCCTCTCCTAGCTGTTACTCAGAATGTAGTATTTTAAATGCAGAAAGGATGTCACGGGTTTCAGAAAGCTTCTCTTTGATGTAATGTCTGGATCCTCTCCCTGTGTTATGTCTCATGTTATCTTTTTATAAGTTGGTAAATCCACTCCTGATATTCAGGACTCAGGTAACTAAATGGGCAAGGAGGTGATGAAGCTTTTTGGTTTTGCTGGAATTAGTGAATGTTTGTGGGCCTGCTAAACCTGAGTTGTGCCTGTGTGTTTCAGTGCTTGGAAGAGCTGTGTAATATGTAACCTCCTCATTTATACAGCCAAGGTTAATTATGTATTATTATACTTGGGTTCTATGTAATACCTTTGGAAATTAGTTGCTCTATGCAAGTGATGTTTCTTTATATTGAACTGAGCCACAGAATTCACAGCAGAGGCCTGCAGGGCAGGTAGATGGGCTCTTCAGCATTGATCTGGATTTTGGAGTTGCTGTGAGAACCCAGATTGTGTGTGAGATGCCAGGTGCTGCTCATTTGGAGTGGAGAGCACCAGAAGCAAACCTTGGCAGGCTCTGATAGCAGTTGTAGCCTCTGAGGGCTTGCAGCAGTACGAGTCTGGTGGTAAATAAAGCAAAAAGCAGCAAAGTTAAGGCTTGCTGACAGGGTGGCTCCCAGGAGAGGCACAGGAGAGCCCTGATCACTGTCAGGGAGGGAAGGGTGAGCAGGCTGTGCAGTTCATCCTGGAACCACACGGGCAAGGAGCTGCTTGGGGAAAAAGGAAAACCTGATCTTCTCAATATTGACCAGAAAGTGCCTCAATTGTCACTCGAGTTCCACTGCTATTTCTTCTGCATCTGTTAGGGCTTGTCCTTGAATTGCTAGCTGGGGGCATGTTTAAAAGGAAACCAGAAACCATTTGAAGGCAGGACTCCAGGATTTTAGTATGGCCTTTATTATTACAATAAATTACTACCACTAGTAATGCAATTCTATGCTTCTTCCAATGATTTAGGTTTTCATCTAATGCTCTTCAGTAAAGCAGTACAGGTGCCTTGTGACTGGCACAGAACCCCCTGTTCTTTGCTTTGTCAACTCTGATAAAAAGTTACCTAACATTAATCTCAATTTCATTCCAAGCACATGTTCTGGAAACTTTTGGTAGCTCTGTGATGGTCAGCTTCATGTGCAGTAGCAGTTTGCAATACAAGCAGAATTGTCCAGGTAATTCTGAAATGAGGGGAAAATGGGTGCATGGGACAGGCCACAACCAGTGGAACGTTTCAGTGCAAGGAGACACTAGGACTTCAACTTAGAAAAAGACAATCAAATATGCTAAAATTAGTTTAAAAATAATGTTTGGCATAGGATAAGGTAAATTAGTTAACCATTTTCTAAAGGACAAGAAGCTGGAGAAATGGGACTCCTAGAACAAAATCTTCTGAAATGTTTTCTCACTGATTTGTCACTAGTTTGCTTTTAGTTTTTCCTTTGACCTTTTCAATAGACATGTCATAATCTGCTTTTTAAGATAAAAAATAAGACTAGGTGGAAACTGGATCTGACCAAGTTTAACTGATGACACTTGAACAATGTGGATTCAGTTCCTTCTGACTGCAGTCTCAGTCACAAGAACTGGATTTCTCCTCCCTTTCAGTTATCCACAGATATGAATTACATGTGCTCAAAGGATGAACATTTTCTTGAAAATGTGTGCTGTCAGGTAAGACTCCCAGCAAGTCTGAAATCATACGAGCTGCTGATGAGGTACAGCAGAACCAAATTCCTGCAGCAAACTTCATTGGCTTGCTCCTCACTTTTTTGGTTGCTTTCTTCAGTGATTCCAGGATATATAAAAGACAGAGGCTTTCTGTTATCAGGCTTTTATTTATAACAAAGTATTGATTCATGGATGTATGAGACGTAGAGGTTTAAGAACAGAACAGTGGCCTGAAAGTGGATGCAGATGCTACAGATTGTTCAGAACTTTATTTTGCTGTACTTCAGTCCTAAGTTAGCTAAATGAAAGAATTAAATAATTGAAATAAGTACTGGCTCAGTACTCTTTCAGCTTGATCAAACATTTTAATGCAGCTCCTAAATTATGCTAATAGAACATTAAATTCACTTTTCATTGTAGTAAATCTTATAATGAAAGTGATTTTTATTTTGAGAGAATTAATGGTGCAATCATCAGAAGGAGCCTCCGGGCTTACTGTTAACCATGGAATGCAAATTTGGTTTTGGGGTTCATGTGACCACTGACTTTGTAACCAGAGGAGCCAACTGCACAACATGAAAGGGTGTGAACTGAAAATTGCTTAGAGGGCCCAGTTAGAGAAGGGAAAATATGAACCTTTTTTCCTTTCCTAAACAAAAATGTTAATCACCTTCAGAAGCATGGATCCACCACCATGTCTTCTGGCCGTTTTCATACCATTCTTTTAAAACAGAGTAACATTTCATCCTGTGTCTGGGACAGCCTTGCAAACAGCAGAAGGGTCAGCACAAGGGGCTGAGGAGGGAAGGACATCAGCAGGTCGTGGTCCCTGATGTGCCCAGAGGTGCTCAGCACCAGGACGTGGTCACTGCTGGGGCAGCAGCCACTGACTGGACTCAGATGATTTCTTGAATAACACTTGGTATATTTTATTTTCAACTACATGTGATAAATGGCACATAAACTCACAGAGTGTGAGTCAGAGACTGGCTCCAAATGAGCTGTTAGTGCTGCTGTGTTTGTGGCACTGTCTTTGGAGGTGTGACTTTGTCACCTTGCAGTGCCACGGAGCCATTTGAGCAGCAGGGTTTGGAGGTGAGCAGCCACGAGCTCGGGCACAGGGAGCACTGGGGGTGTGTGCAGTGCAGGTGGGAGTCAGCTGCCCCTTCTGAGACACTGGGGAAGGATGTTCACCCAGCTCTGCTGCAATAAATGCTGCTGCTCCCCGGGACGTTTGTCTTCTTGTTGGTTCTCCACTGATCCTTCATTTCCTTGGTCATTGTTGCTGTCTGAACTGTGCTTTTTCTTCACAGAGGTTGATCTGACTTTGTAGTTAATTTTAGTATCTGTTGGAAAAGAAAAGGATGGGGAGATGGTTTCTCAAGAGCTAATCAGCCTTAAATTAAATTTTAAAAAGCTATCTTCTGGCCATTTAATATTTTGCAATAACTGCAAGAGGTCAAAGTGCTAATACCTCCATATTGTTAAGGACACTCTTTCCATTTTCCAGCTTCAATTGTACATAGCAGCTTATTCGTAATAAAAAGATGGGCCAGTTAACATCCAATGTATGTCTTAAAATTGCTTTCTGAAGCATGTAAATTGTTTCAATGTAACTGTTTGTAGGAAATTAAATAACAGATGTCAAGCAATGTACTATCAAAGCATACTTCAGAATTTAGCATCCCCAAAATGTGTTCTACCTTTATATGTAATTTCTTTATCAAGTCCAGTCTATCTGAAATGCCAGTATCAATTTTCCCCTTGTAATTCATGAGTTGGTTTTGAAAGAATGCTCACTTGTGTGCTCAGCACAACATTAAAAGAACAAAACAAAAACTGGGCATTCTGGTAGCGTCCAGCTGGCAGGCCGGGTAATTGGCCTGTAAACAAGTTGTATTAATCTCTGAGAAGTGATTTGCAGCAATAGCAAATTACCTCTGTGCTCAGGATAGGAGCAGATTTCATTAGAGCTGGATCACATAAAAGCCAGCTTTGGAATTGCATTTGGAAATCCAAATGAAGAGGGGATAATTTTTGTGGCCATCTTCCTGCCCTTCATTGGTGTAAACCAACTGTGTTGTCATTTGGAAAGTAATTGTGCCTCCTTCTATTTTTCCCTGCTTTTCCAAGTTACACTTTTCGAGGCAAAATTCTCCTCCTTTCTGTGAAGTTCTGCAGCCCTCAGTATGGAATTGGGGAGTATCTTCTGTGGATAAGTTATTTGGAATTAACATTGAACAGCAGATATTGCTTGTCCATTTATATCTATGCATTTAAATTTTATTTGTGTGTTCACGTTTTTTCCTTAGAACTTTTTTCTACAGTATTTTTTAAAAGATGAGGAAAGAAGCCCAAACCCAGTCCTAGAAAATGTCATTGGAAAGCCAAGATCAAATCTATTTGCAGGGTTTCCTGTTAGTGATGTAGTTGCACAGTTTGACAACAGAGGGAAGAATTGCACAGCAGCAACAGCCAGTTGTTCCCCACTGCTTTTTAGGTAGAGGCAGCTGGTTAATTTTTATTTTGGGTATTTTTATTTTCCTTGTACTCTTACTTTGAAAAAGCCTATGTTTTTTTCCTTTCAATTTTCAATCTTGGAAGTAAATAAAGTTCTGTACCTTCATTGTATTTAAAATATGTATTTTTATTCCCCAATTAAAAATTGTTATCCCTGCTAAGAGCTTAAAATATATTTGATTTTTTTTTTCTCTAAACTTTTTCAGATAAAAAATGAGGATTCAAAAGAATTTTTTTTTTGTTAGGCAATGTCTTGTGTTTAAAATTAATCATCAAGAAAAGATTACTTTGTTTAATTAGGGGTATATCATCTCATTCAGCCTGCAAGCAGCCAGCTCAAACTCCTTAATGAGTTAACTGATGTATACTGTGAAATAAATTTAAAAATAGCCCTTTTCATTAGGCTCAGTAATTAAATAGTGGTGGCATTCCTCCTTCTAGGTAGCTGGGATCAATCCTGTAAAAACTTGCTTTAGTTCTTGGTTACCAGCAATCACAGAATCCAATCCTTGTTTTATTCTGAAGTGTTCTAGAAACACATCCCTGAAAATGTTGTTTGGGCTTATTTTGCCATGTGAAGGGATGAGCTGCAAAGTCAGATGAGAGCTTTGTTCACACAATAAATTGTCACTGACAATAAATAGTTTCCTAACTCAAGGTATGCACTTCCTACCATTTTGTGAATCTGATTATTGTTCAAGGTGGTTTCTTTGATCTGGTAGAGCTCTACTTGGGACTTGTAGCTGATAATGCTTCAAAATAACAATGATCTTGAAAACCCAAACTGCTTTTTATAGCCTGGCATTATCCCTGGGGGAGTTTCTGGAAAGGATGTCCCCTTTGATAAGGCTCCTGCCTGCTCAGTTTTCCAGGGGTTGAGGTTTCTGGCAGCACAGCTGTGTGGTGCATCAGCCCCTTGTCCCAGTTTTGGATCCTCAGTGAACAGGAGTGTTTTATTCTGTCACAGAAATTTAATCCTAACGTGTAGTAATAATAGAACGTGTGCTATAAAGGTGTGTCTTGCAGGGATTGCTGTTTTCTCATTTTTTACCTTGGCCCCTTTTGGAGCCAGGGGATGGGGATTGATTGGCCTCAGCCTGTGCACTGAACCACAGCAGTCCTGGGGGTAAATTGTAGGGGTTCCTACTTCATAAAGCTAGTCTATATTAAGCTCAGTTTTTGTTAGACTGTGGCCTCACAAGTACATGATATAAAACCCTGCCTTTGATTTAATATTTATCATTAATTAGGCAGGTGACTTGCTCCTCTATTTACAGACTTCATCAGTGCAAGCTGCTCGTTAACTTATCATTCACTTAATATTCCTCATGTCAGTGATAAGCTAATGTGCAGATCACAGATGCATTACGTTGCCTCCATATGGTGCTTTGTCTAATGAATTAATTACCTATTTTGAAAAAAAAAAATCCTTGTGGAGATTTTTTTCCTCTTGGTGAAAAGTCACCCTAGAAGTGCTGGAAGGGTTTTCCATTGGTGTTTATGTTTGAGCGAATTTTAGTTAAAAACTTTACAGTCATTATGCCAGGTTCTCATTTTAATTTTTTTTGTACTTGAGAAGAGTTTGTTTGAAGTGGACATTTGGCAGATTTTGAAGAGCTGTATGAGTCAAATGACCATATCCAGTCTACAGGTCTGTTCTAGTAGCTGTATCTTTACCACTTTTGGTGTGCAGTCCTTTAGCTGCTTTGAGGAGCTGGTTGGTTTTCTTTTTCCAAATTGTTAACAATTACTTTAATAGGGCAATATCTGTTTGAAATGCTTGCACAGTAAACATTTGCACATGCAAATAGAGTAGGTATGAATGTTTGGGGATGTGGCACTGTAGATACGTGGAATCACAGAAACTTCAGTGCTTCCTTTGGAAGGACAGAAATAGAGGATCTAAAATCAGACCCAGTATTGCAGCCAGTGTTCACACATTGCGTGTCAGTAGCCTGTGAGTTTTGGCTTGCTCAGTATAATGTTAAAATAATTTCTTGACAAAGAAACTTTTTACTACTTGCATTATCATTTGAGACAGAAAATGTCTCTGTGTTTTTCTATTTAAAAAAAAAAGTCTTTATCTTTGACAAAGTGTGGATGTTTGAAACTTGAAAGTAACATTAAAGATGAAAATGCAAGATGCTTTTGCATTAATTTCTGATGATTATAGATGTACAGTCTGCTTCATTCTGACAGAGTATTAATCCAAATCAAGTCTGTCAGAGTGTTTCTACCTCCCTGTCCCCCACAGTACCCACCTGTACCAGCTGTGGGAAGCTGCTGAGCCTGGTGCTGTGCAGGGCTTGGCTGTGTCACCCTGACAGCTGTGAGCAGCTCTGAAAGGGACAGGGACCCCTGTGGCACAACATTTATATTAAATATCCAACTCTCTGATTAGCCATTCACAGAAACTGCTCCTCTGCATGAAAACAACGACAAGGAGAGTAACTCAGAGTAGATGCTGGGTTTGCCTTAAAACAGCTCCCATGACTTCTTGTTATGTTTAGAATATATCAAAAATAATCATGGACCTGCACTTGACCTGCCCGAACAAAAGCAGTATTTTGGGTAATGTTGACTGTCAAGGTGAAAATGAAGTGAAATAATGTAACTCTGCAGACTTGTAACATGTTTGATGTGGATGTGTGAGGTGTTATCAGCCCCAAACACGTCTCCCGCTATCGGCACCAGCCATCCTTTGGAAGGGGACGGGGCAGAAGCAATTGCAGGGGCAGAAGCAGCAGCAGCCTTTTCCCCGAGGAGCTGTTCCTTTAACAGCTCTGTCCCTCACCTGAGGCCGGCCGGGCAGGAACTGTAACGGGATTATGATCATGTGAGGGAAAGAGACAGGGCTGCAGGGAAGGGAGAGGCAGCGGTGCAAGCACATCCTGCCCCAGCCGTCACTCACGGCCGCCTTAAAAAAAATCCAAATCCCCAGGGATTGTGGCTGTGCGTTGATATTTAGGAAAGCAAGATTGTTCTGAGTCACAACTTGCTTCCCCTGCTGTGTGTGGTGCTGCTGGGCTGCCATGCTGCTGCTTTACACCTTTCTGGTTTCTTCCCTAGAATCCATCTACCGCCGGGGAGCCCGAAGATGGAGGAAGCTGTACCGAGTGAATGGGCATTTGTTTCAAGCCAAACGTTTTAACAGAGTGAGTACTGTTGCATGAAACGTTGGGGTTTGCTCATGTTCTGTGCTCATTGTTTGCCTCAGTCTGTGCTTTTTCTGTGTTGGAGTGTTGGACAGAAAGGAAAAGCAGGATGCTTGTTGATGTGACATTTTGGTCTCTGCGGTGTGATTCGAGTCATAACGAGCAGGAAAAACTTGGCAGTGTTTGAATTTGAGTTACTACAGGATTGGTGGAAATTATTTCTTTTTAAAGTCTCTAGAATACTGGATTTGTGACTGTTTAAGCTGATACATCCTTGGAGTAGCTTCTTCCCTCTCCACTCCTGTGATTTTGGTTGCTTGTTAGCAAAATTTTTTACCTTCAGAGCACTGCCATCCATAAAAGTTACAGCTGCTCATATGAGCTTTAACTGTTTAGAATCTGGGGTACTACACAATCTAAGAATTTAAAAAGGGTTTTTTATTGAGCTAAAATACAGCTGTATTCTGAGAGCCTGATTTAATCCACATAAGCAAGTGAATGTGGCTTTAAGGCTGAGACACCTCCTTCACTTATCCCATTATGCCTAAGTATTGCAGCATATATACAAATGTACTTGGAATTCCACACAAAAGTGAGTTTGAAGCACTCAGAAGAGTTAACTCTGTCATTCAGCAGGGACATTTTTTCTAAAAATTGAAATAAGATTTTTTTTCTAAAATTTCCCACTCCAAAAATGCACTGAAAGAAGGAAAAGCCCCTTAAAACTCTGCATTTTATCACTAAATATATTAAAAATATCATATATATGAATTCTCACATGAATTTGTATAATGTGCTACAGGAATTCAGTTTTTTAATTTATAGCATGAAAGTATACTTTTTATGTTTATTTGCTAAATAATAACCAGATATTTCCCTTGAAACACTATGAATGCATACTGCTAAATTAATAATCCTTAATGTTATAGATAATGATGTTTTAATTGCAATGGGGTGAATAGTGAATACACACAGAGAGATTTTCATACCTCATTAGGATGCCCACATTAGGATGTCACAATCCTAAACAAGACTGCTTTTATACCTGCATACAAATGACATCATACAGAGCCAGAACACAAATCACATCCAGCTGAAGTTAGTGAGGAGGTTGACATAAACTGTAAAATGTGACATTAAAATGGATAAATTAATGAGAAATTATGGTCATGTCATGTTTGTATTACTGAATTCAATACCAAATTTTAGTGTTGATGGAATTTTTAAGACTGGAGTATTGCCTTAAGAATTCATCCCTGTTTCAAAGTAACCTTTTGCAACTTTTTCAGGTCATTCAGCTAAATGAACACATGCAAAAATTTGAACTTTAATCTTGTTGAGCATAACATAAAGGTCAGCTCTCTGATATGGCTTTGACTGCATGTGTTTTGGAGAGGTATGAAAGGGTTACCTGAATTTCTGGTGGAATTTGGGACCTGCCCCTACTTCCAGAGCCTGACAGATTTTATTTAGTCTTAATACTACTGCTGCAAAACCTATAAAAGGATACTGAAGGAAGTGTGGTGAGCCAGGAATTTTGGAAGAGGTGGCAATAGATGTCCCAGGCTTCCTCTCTTCAGGCAGTTTTTGGGCTGTTTTTCTTTCCTCTGGGCAGTGGAGTTTGGGTTTCTCCTGATCGAGGAGGACTGGCTGCACAGATGAGGGGAAGGGAATGAACTCTGGTTTTCTACAACTACCAAAATACAACAAGAGCAATACAAAAACGCTTGTTTGAAGAAATGCTCCATTCTTTGACCATTGGTTTTTCACCATTCCAGCACCACTAGCAGGGATTTTCAGGAGCTGAAGAGTGTGTGTGACTCACTGGCGTGAGTGCCCGCAGTGAGGGGAGGAACAGAGTGGCACTGTGGCTTTGGGACAGCTTTGGCAGTTTGGGCTGGGCTGGGCTGGGAGCAGCAGGGCTCCTGTGCAGCTGCAGGGTGATGGGCAGTGCCTCAGCCTGCTCCAGGAGGTGCTGGAGAGCACTGGCAGCCAGGAGTGAGCTTTATGTTGGCAGTGTGAGGAGAGATCACTGGGCCCAGGTGACTTTTTGGTGTGTAAGGATCTCACATTGTTGTTTGGCATTTTGGGTAAAGTGGATGAAGTACCATAGCAACATACGCTGGAACAATAATTTCAAAACCTCTCCTGTTAAAGTCAGCAGCAGGATGTCTGGCTTCTTCATTTACCCTTATTTTCATTTAACTCACTTTGTTAAAAGTGATTTAGCTCTTCTGTTACATATGTAAAAACACCATAGATTTTTGATGCTCAGTGCAACACAGAGGCTTGAGATCAGATATGATGAAGGGATTTTAATTATGCAAAATTTCTACCACTGTTAAAATGTGTAGATGTAGAACACTTTTTATTTGTTGTCTGCTTAGCATTTTGTGCCAATGTTCTCCAACACAGTCAGTTTGGGTGCTTTTTTATACATAATTGTGTAGTACAAAGTTCTGGCAGTTTTGTTTGGGTGACCTCTGTCAAAACCTGAGATTCTAAATAGACTTACTCTCTAAAAATGATTTGCTAATGTCACACTGTAATGTGTTCCATATGCTTGAGGTATTTGTTTTCCTTACATTCATTTAAAAAGAACTGCATTTAGCTGAATTCTGGGTGTGAAGTGCAACCTTCAGCTATTATTGTAATTCTGGATATTCTAAAATTAATACTGAACATCTGTTAGGTGACTGGGACGGGCTCTGGCTGCTAGAGAGCTGCTCCCTTGGTGCAGGGCTTGCTCCTGGAACTGATGATGTGCATTGTGGCTTGCAGAGAGCATACTGTGGCCAGTGCAGTGAAAGGATATGGGGGCTCGCAAAGCAAGGCTACAAGTGTATCAACTGCAAGCTGTTGGTCCATAAACGTTGTCACATCCTTGTCCCACTGACCTGCAAAAGGCATATGGTGAGTGTGTGTTCAGCCCAGGGCTGGGGGGTGCCTCTCTGGCCTGTGCTGCTCTTGGGAGATGTGTCCTGAGGAATGAAATCTGGGCATTTCTGTGGATTTCTAACACTTGGGAGGGTTTGGGTTTCAGTTTCTGCAGAGGACAAGCCTTTGGATTGTGAGCAGAGAGAAAGTGAGAAGGCTTGTGGTGTGACTTCAGTGTGCTCAAGCTTGAATTTGACTTTTCCATTAGACACTGATGAACTCAGAAGTTATTCCTTTTAGCCTGTGAGAATGTTTTAAGAATTAAAGCACTGGTGTAATTTCTGCACTGCTTTTTTCAGAAAGGCTTACTGCTTTCCTGTTCCTGCCATCTCAGTTTCTCCAGTACTGATATCTCCCTCTCCATGACCCTCATTCCAGTGCCAGGGTCTTTCCTAGGCTTTAAACATCAAAACATTTAAACATCTGTGTATCTGAATTTTAGCCCTTTCCTGCATTCATCCCCAGTATTTCACTGGTGGTTGTATCATTTTTTTTGTGACTCAAAACTTAAACCAGTATTTTTCTTTGCTGGTATTGTATGTGACTTGACTTGACATTACCAGTTCTTTGCCACTTAATTTCTGCATGCTGCTGTACTTCCTGGAACAGTCCTTGGGGATGAGCCCAGGGTCCAAATGGAATATAAAATACCTGTTATTGTGATCTTCACTAATTTATGCAAAATGAGCAACAATTCATGTTTTTATTGAGCAGGAAAGGATTATGCCAGTGCTCTAAATGGAGAGTGTAACAATATGCTGAAGTGTTTACTTAGTTGCAGTTCCATATGAAACATTCAGAGGTCTTTAAGTAAAATAAAAGTCTGAACTTGGCTGTACAATACACCACTCTTACTTTCAGCAGACAGCCAAGAATCTGCTGTAGCTGCAGTGTGGCTAATATAACATTTAGTTTACATAGGCTGGCTTTACCATGCATTACAAAATGCTAATATTTGGCCACACTTTCCCCAAAATCCAGTTTTCATTGTGGAGATCTCAGGGAGCTGTGGTTTCAGGCAGGGCACTCCTGGGGAGGGGTTGGGCTGCAGTGCCCAGGGGGCTGCAGTGCCCAGGGGGCTGCAGTGCCCAGTGTTTGTGTGTGTGCCCAGGGGCTGCAGGGCCCCGGGGCTGCATGCCCCCTGGCTGTGTGNGCCCAGGGGTGCATGCCCACTGTGTCTGTGTGTGCCCAGGGTCTGGATGCCCCCAGTGTTTGTGTGTGCCCAGGGTCTGGATGCCCACTGCCTGTGTGTGCCCACTGCCTGTGTGTGCCCACTGCCTGTGTGTGTGCCCACTGTGTCTGTGTGTGCCCACTGCCTGTGTGTGCCCACTGCCTGTGTGTGCCCTGTGTTTGCAGGATTCGGTCATGCCTGCCCAGGAACCTCGCTTAGGTGACAAAAACGATGAGGCTGATCTCCCTGCAGAAGACACTGATGGAAGTGAGTGCTTTGTTACTTCAGAATCCCTCTTGCCCTCATTTTTTTCCTCTTCCTGTTTACAGAAGTGGAAAAATATAGTCAACTGTCCAGTAATATTTAAAGCAAACTGGCCATAAGCTACTAAATATCTTTCTGTTTATTGATTTTTAGAACTATTTCAATGAAGGCCTTTATAACCACACTGCTTTGATTTCTTTTCCAGTTCCCTACATTCCTTCAAACCGGAAACACGACACCATTAAAGATGACTCTGAGGTATGTTCTTAAAATATTTTTGCAATTTGTATTTATGTACTCCAAATCATGGAATTAACTTGGTTGGAAAAGACCTTTGAGATCATCAAGTCCAACCTAAGCATTCAACCTTTTATAAAATAGCTGTTTATTTGTTCTGGGCTTTCTGCTGCCTTTTTCAAAAGTCTGTGTTGTTTTTGGTATTTTTTTTTCTGAAAGTTGATGATTTTTTAAGCATTTTCATTGGATTTTTTTCAGATTTCTTCTGTGTTCAGCTGTTGTCATTCCACTCATGATCCAAGATACCTTTTAACATTTTGTTTTCTCACTTCCATTTGTTGCAATAACAGTGATTTAGCAGAAGGTTTGACTTTAATGGTCCTTCCAACAAATGGTGGCTTTGCCATTGCCTTGTCTGCAGCCCCTAATGGATGCTCATCCTTTGTCACCCTCAGGCTATTGCTGTGGAGCTTGGTTCAGTCTGGTAATCCATTAACTACCCAGCTTGCTGAGAGGGGTCATAGAAATAATACCTAAGCATTTATAGACATCTCCTGTGGAAACACAACCAGAATAACATACACTTAAACTCTTCTTTCAGGTCTTTTGTAGCAGATCTGATCCAATCTCTGCACATCAACAATGTTATTCCTTCAGAGCAGTCTGAAAAATCTGAATATGCTCCAGTTCTAAAGGGCTTAAAGACATTTCTTTTAAGAATGCTCTTGGCACGTTTCAAATAAATAGGATGCACTCAGCAGAGCACTGGTGGTTGGCCTGATGTTCCCTCTGAGCAAGGCTGCACCTCTTTCCTTTGCCTTCACTACAATACTTGTCACTACCATTCCTTTCACACTTGAGTAGCTCCTGCTGCCTTATTTTCAGTCATGTATCTACACATTTTTATCTCAAATTCAGAAATGGAAGGGTAGAAATTAAAAGCACATCAGAGAATTTTAATAGCTCACTTTGGCTGTGGTCAGTGCTCAGGTTTGTGTTGAAATTTGGTAGGTGCTGTTTGCTCAACTGTCCTGAATTTGCTGCTCTGATTGTCCCACCTTGCCTTTGAGCTGTACTGAAATCATTTGAGGTACAGGAAGGAGTTGGTGTTCTGGGAGCTTTGTCTAGAATCTTTAAGCTTAGAGCAATCTCTTCTAATAGCAGTCAATCCTAGATCAAGATTCTTTATATAAACACTTTCCACAGTTCTGCAGAATGCTGATCTGTCTGCAAGTACAGTAGTGTGAGGTCAGATAAAAATAGGCCACAGAAGTGTGTCAAAGCCTGGGGTATATTGGTAAAAGCTGAAAGTCCAAGAACCTGCTGCATTTGTCTAGTTCAGCTGCTCCATCTTCAGTCCCATGTTTTCACATCTAATTCCATATAAAATTTCTCTTTTTTAAATAATGAATTTTAAAATAACTTTCTTTGTAGTGGAATATTTCCTGCAAATTCTCAGACTTGAGAAATTGAGATCTGATTCTGTGTGTTCCCAGAAACTTTTTAGAAATCTTAATTTTCATTAAAATTATAGTGAGCTGAACACAGACAGTTGTTGCCTAAACTGAAACCAAGACAGGTACATTCATTAGCAAATTAGTATTTCCTTATTCATCTTATTTTTAGACAGCCTTTATTAATTTGTGCTGTATCTGTCAGATTATGAACAATGCTCCTCACTTTGTACAAAGGATACAATGTACATGCCTTGAGCTTCAGGAATTTGGATAAACCTCATTTCTCAAGGCACTGCCTTCTGCTTTCCAGCAGGGAATATGAAAGTGATTAGTTGGATGAACTACTGCCTTGAAAAAAAAAAACAAAAACCAAAACCAGTAACTTTTAGTAAGAGCAAACCCAATGGAAACCAAACATTTCTAAACAAATGTGTTCCAATCAGCATCCAGCCCTGGGTGCCAGTGCCAAGCAAAGTCAGCAAATTCTGTCCAGTGCTTAAAGATCTCTCTGCTTTAATAGTTACTTGCTATGGAAATGGCTTCAGTTTCTAGCATCTGTTTCTTTTTATACAGGATCTCAAACCAGTCATTGATGGAATGGATGGAATTAAGATTTCTCAAGGGCTGGGACTCCAGGACTTTGATTTAATCCGAGTTATTGGCCGTGGAAGTTATGCCAAAGTTCTTCTGGTTAGGTTAAAAAAGAATGATCAGATTTATGCTATGAAAGTGGTGAAAAAGGAACTGGTCCATGATGATGAGGTAAGTCTGTGTTAATTGCATGCTGTTACATACTATAAAAACTTACTGTGCTTTAACAAAAACCATTCAGCTAAGCAAGAAGTTCATGTTTCAGACAAGTTCTCTGGCAGAGAAGTTTTTCTGACTTTTGAACTCATTTGTCATCAATTCTGCATGAAGCACCAGAATGAAATCTGAGAGAAATGTCCCTTATATTAATAACAATTAACAATTATTAATAGTCTTGGTAGAAATCATGTATTAAACATTCCAACCTGGATGTGCCAATCTGTAAGTGATGAGATAAATGGGATGGAATTTGTGCACTTAATTTTGAAAGAAATCAGATATGTTTTCCAAGGCAAAAGCATTGTCCTTGTGTCAGAAAAGGACCTGAAACTTTGTTCCTACACTCATGTTGGCAGAGCCTATGTGCAAGTGACTCAGTGTTCTGAAATATTTCTTCCATGAGTTCAAAAATTATGCTACTGCTATTTGAGATCCCTGTGTTTTTGTCTGCCACAAATCTGCTGCATTTCTCCATTATTTTCAAAATCCTTCAGATTTTTTTTAAAACAAGATCTCAAATGCACAGGTTTGGGGGGAAAATTGGAAATGAAAAAGGAAAAGGTTTTGGGGTTGGTTTTTTTTTTCATCTTTTTCCTATAATACACTTTTTTGATAGTAGGGTGTTTGGGCAAAAACCATCAAAACACTATTTTAAGTGCTCTTTGTGTTGGTAGTTTCAATCAGTTGCTCTGGCTGCCATCTTTATTATTCCAGAGGCTGGGCTTAGTTCTTCTAAAATCATTTGACTTTCTCATTTATTTGATGTTTCTTTTTATGAACCAAGAAGAGCCTGTTGTGTGGTTTATTTACTGTTTCCTTTTTAACATGTGTTTTTCCAAGAAGGTGGGAGCCAAAGCCATGTCCTGTTTAATGAGTTGTGCAGCTGTTTGAGAACCAGAAGTAGATGAGGAAAGGCTTTCTGGAATTGTGGCTCTCATAATTAGATAGAAGATACAGCTAATTGGCTTTTCTCCAAGATAGGCTGTATAATGAAATTCTGGGAATTGATAGGAAATTCACTGAATTCTCTGAGTGCATGAGATATTGCAAGTAATGGAAATTTCACCTTAGAAGTGCTGCACAAAGGAAGAAAATCAATTCCATGGCAAGTATCAGCATGTTTAAATGAGCTGGTGCTTCCCAGGCTATGGCTGGTAGTGGAGAGGAGTGAGATCAAATACCTGGGCTTCTGTTCAGTTTTGCTAAGCTTAGTTTTGTTAAGTGGAGCACTGGTATAATCCTAATGCCATGTACACAAGTGCACTGATGAAGAGTTAATTTAAAGACTCTTAAAGAGAAGCTCAATTAGTTAAACCAAGAAGAAGTTGACATATTTAGTGCTTTATTCAAAATTGGATTTTTGGCTCTGGGTTTTGGTCTGGACTCAGGTTTATCCTTCCAAGGTGATGTATCTTCATGAGGGTCCACACACAAAACCCAACAGTTTATTTAATATAGTTCTTGGTTTCCTCTGAGACTTCAGTGTCAGCTTCCCTCCCTGACAGGAAGGTCTGATTTCTCAGTCTCTGTATTTCCTGTCTCCAGATTGGTTGGGAAGCTGGGAGTATCTGTGGTAAATGGAGAATTTTTAGAACAATTCCAGTTCTGGTATATTGGCAGGGTCCTGAGTGTTTGCAGGGTGGCACATGATCAGTGCATTGCAGGAAGGGTGAATATTGCAGCTAAACCCAGCTGTCTGTGATGTTTAAATTGTGCATGGTTACACGAAGTAAAGCTTAAATGCTTTGTTATCCCAGCTCTGAATTTTGCAGCACTGTGCCAGTATCAGGCAAACTGTGGTAGGTTTGGTAGATTTTTATGATGTGGTTTTGCACTGGGTATTCAGGGCTTCTCCCTGTTGAAGGATTAAAGGTATCTGTGATGCTTTTAATGATTTTGGCTGGACCAGCTAAGCAGATTTTGGTAGTTTCATTGAATTAAATTTGAATTTCAGATGAGGAGATGGAGTTCAGTTCACTTTTAAAAGCTGGAGATTCACATTGCTTGTGTTACTGGCATGAGCTGCTTCAGCAGCTTTAGGATCCTTTATCTAAGAACTGAATTTATTTCCATGCAGCAGTGTGAGCAGTTTATCAAATATTGCAGATGTATGTTATTGACAATGACTTAGATTTTGTGCAGACCTTCCTTAAATGGTTAAATAGCTGCTGATTATATAACTGAATTACAATGTTTTATAATTTCCTCCAGATTTTGAGGGGTCTTTGCCTTTCTGGAGGACAATGTAACAGTGACAGTGTGTGTAAGGCAGCACTGTGATGCTCACAGGTGTTTTTCTGGGAAAACCCACAGTGGTTATCCAGCAGGAGTTCTGACTGTTCAATTACTCTATTTCAGGATATTGATTGGGTACAGACAGAGAAACATGTGTTTGAACAGGCATCCAGTAACCCATTCCTAGTTGGTTTACATTCATGCTTTCAAACAACAAGTCGGTAAGAAAGATCTGAAATTCTTTTTTTTTNCTTTCAAACAACAAGTCGGTAAGAAAGATCTGAAATTCTTTTTTTTAGAATCTTGATCATTGTGCTGAACTGCTTCTCCTAAAGCAAATGTAACCACTGCCATCACACAGCCAGGGATTTTTGGAAGGAAGCATTAGCATTGTCAGGAATTCACTGCTGCAACAAAGTCAGTTCTAAGGGGGTAGCTCAGGCAGGGGCGTGGAGAAAAGTGTGGTGTTGTGGGTCAGACCTGAAGGGAGAGGGGGAGTGAGGAAGAGGAGGAGCTGTGCTGCCTTCCTGAGCACAGCCCTGTACACCTGATGTAAAAATTCAAGTGGTGAGGTATTGAGAAGGAGGCTTCTTGTAACCACTGAAACCCAGAAAAAGGCTGAGTCAGCAGCAGGATCCTGTGCATTCCTCTTTGGCAGCTCCACTGACAGGGCTGAGGAGCAGAAATAGGAAAAACCCAATGCTGAACATAATGAAAGCTTTCTGTATTCCTGATGTATCTTTATGAGTCCTGCTTTTCCAGCCCAGCTGCTTCTTGCAGTGAAACTCTAGTTTTTTGTTGGTAACTTCAGCCATTTGCCATGGATATAACCATAATGTCATGAATTCACAATTTGATTATAGCTGTAAAGTTATAAAATCATAATTATGACCTCATTTACATCAAGCAGGAAAAGCACAGAACTGATTCTGAGTGAATAAATTCATCAACATCAGATTGTGTTAAGTGGCCCAAAGAAAATGAGTTGTAATAGAACAGATTGTGACGAGGGTACTGATGGGAAAGTTGCAAAAAATGTTATTTCTCTTGAATATAGTTTTAAATAAGTTTTTAACACCAATGTGTACCTAAATGTGAGGCTAATTGATGCTGTATGTAGCTGTTCATTGTTTCAGATACTGATGATGCTTGTTTCGTTATTGTAATAAAATATATGCCTTGGACTTGTCCAGAACTGACAGATAAGTTTCTTCTAAAGATAGCAACCTCCATCCTGCAGAACTGGTGGTGTTTCAGTAAATCCTTCTAAACCCAGCAAGGGCTGCCACTACTGACACACTTGAACATGACTTGACAGGGAACTTGAAATTGCAAGTTCTGAATGGTGATAAAACATTGGGGACTTCTGAATAGGATAAGAAAGCTGGAAGCAAAAAACATCAGGAGTGCTGTAATCAAATCCTCATGGCATTGTTATGTATTTTGTTTGTTGCTTATTTAATTTCAGTTTAGCATCTATCTTCTTGTGGGGAGGCCACTCAGAGTCCTGCCAGCTGGATTCTGTTCAATAGATTTTCCTGCTTTAAGTTTTAACACTTTGTAAGTGTTTCAAATGAAGAATCCTTTTCCAAGGAGCATAAAAAATCACCAGCTAGAGTGATCTGGGAGACTGGAGCGTGTGTTCTCCAAATGGAATGTTTTCCAGTGTGTGGATGTGTGGAAAGGAGTTTTCAGCTCATGGAAAATGAGGTGTACAAGGAAATGCTGCTCCTTGGGCCAGCCCAGCCTTCCCCAGGAGCTCTCCCTCAGCATGTCCCTGTGTGAGCTCTCTGACCTTGGCAGCACTGCCTGGATCAGATTTTCCCAAGGATGAAAGCTTTCCTGCAGACTGTAACAAAAATCCTCTCTGCCCAATTCCACCTGGATCTCTGTCCCCTGCTGACTTCTCCCTAGTTTGGAGCAGCCTGTGTCAAACACTCATTCTCCAGAGGAACAAATGAGCCCAGAGCTTCCATCTGGTGCCTGTGGTGTGTACAGTGTCACACTTGTTAAATTCATATAATTATAACTTAAAATTAATTAATTTAATTCATTTGTACAGCTAAAGGTGGTAGCATTTAAATAAAGGGAGTGTTCCTACATAATATACATCAAATAAGTGCTTTCTTTTTTCCCCCTCTTAAGCAGCTTCTGTAACTTAAGAAATCTAGAAGTCTGAATCAAGAGTGGCAGTGAAAATGGCTCAGATGGGAAGAATAAAACCAGCTTTTCTGGGGAGTTTCCTTGGAATGCATGAATTGTGTTCTGTGATTTCAGACTGTTCCTTGTCATAGAGTACGTGAACGGGGGAGACCTCATGTTCCATATGCAACGGCAGAGGAAGCTTCCAGAGGAGCATGCCAGGTATTTCCTGACACAGGCACCTGCCTGCTTCTGTTCTGGGGCTGAAATGGACTTGGATCCTTAAGTTTAGAATGTCCTGCCTGGGAAGAAATGTAAATTTTGGTTTTTTGAAGGATATGAATAGTTTTAGAGAGCAAGCAGTTCATCAGTAGTAGCAGTTATTCCAATTTACTCCTTCATATTTAGGTGATGCCTCTTTGATCTGTTGATAGAACATGTAATATTCTACCTAATTTGCTGTGATGTTGAAATAATACAGTGGTGGTGGGAGAAGATTAAAGATCCAGTTTGCACTAAAGATCCCTGCACTACACAAAGGCTCACTGTCATTCTGAATAAGAGGAAAATAAAGATCTTCCATATTGCTCTCTGTGGAATTTTTAGAGAAAAATCTGTGGAATAAAGAATAAATACTTTCTTTAATTAGTAGAATGAAAAAAGAAATCTCATTTTTATTTAGAGAGTGGTTTTATAAGAGGCCAGTGTCCTTATCAATAAATGTAGCTTGGGTTTTTGATGCTCTTGATACATAAAAGTTGGCTGTACAATGATGTTTTAAGAACAGATATTTAAATTGCACCAGCTTTTGTACCATCTTAATGCTAATATGAACTTTCTCCTTCTTAATTTCAGGTTTTATGCTGCTGAAATTTGTATTGCTCTAAACTTCCTACATGAAAGAGGCATCATCTACAGAGATTTAAAACTGGACAATGTTCTCTTAGATGCAGAGGGTCATATCAAATTAACAGATTATGGCATGTGCAAGGTAAGGTTTTCCTGATCTTTCTTCTGTCACTCTGAGAGAACACTAAGAAAATTCAGATTAATATTAACACTGGGGTTACTGAGCCCAGAATTTGGTTGTGGAATTGGAATTCTAGTCTGAAAAAAACTTAACTGTTGAACAGAATCACATTTGGAACTGAATTGTAATAGAGTTTTATTTTTTCCCAACATCTATTTGCAAAGGACTTCCAGATTTTTTAACTGATGTTTTAAGTGTATCTGTAATTAGAAAGCAAAATATTGTTACCTGCATGTTGTAGCTGTTTTAATCAACTGTTCTGAAGAGGAGCTGTGAAGTCCTAAGCCAGTTTCGAGCACTATGAGTATTTATTTTGTGAAAGGAAGCTCTTTAAACTCCCTGAGTAACTTGGGGTTTTAAGTGCAATTAAAGGAAATATCCAGAAAAGGAGGCCAGCTTTTCATTTCTGAAATGGTTTCTGCATGTAGGAAGGTTTGGGCCCAGGTGACACTACAAGCACTTTCTGTGGCACACCAAATTACATTGCACCAGAGATCCTCAGAGGAGAAGAATATGGTAAGTTATGACTAAACAACCAATAGTTACAATAAATAGAGCTGTGTAGCTTGGTTCAAATACAATTAATTTTTTGACTTACACATTTCTGTGTTAATATACAATAAAACTTCTTGAGTGCTTGTTGTACAGTTTAATTTTTTTCTTGAAATAAAGGATTTTTTCTCTTCCAGTCACTCAATTCAACTTCTTTTAAATCATAAATCATAAATCATACTTGGCATTAAGAGTATTTATGAACTGATATTATAGGAAAACATTTCAACTGCAGCTTTGCTGCCTGCCTGAGTTCCCCTACCTTTGTCATCCCAGCTGAGAAAACTCAGACTCACGCAGCGATGGTGTAAATCATGGCAGTGATTTCAGTAAAACTAAAACCAGTGAACCAGGCCATCAGTTTTGATGGTGTGGGAGAGAAGATGCCCGTGCAGGGTTTGGCTGCTTGCTGGCTGACAATTCCTGTTGCCTTTGCAGGGTTCAGTGTGGACTGGTGGGCCCTGGGGGTGCTCATGTTCGAGATGATGGCCGGCAGGTCCCCGTTCGACATCATCACTGACAATCCTGACATGAACACTGAAGATTACCTCTTCCAGGGTACAGCCTGGCTGTGGGGTGCCTGTCTGGGGGATGCAATCCCAATGGGCAGCTGGCATTGCACAGCTGGGGTTTCCTTTCCCAGGGTTACCCACGGCTGCTGGAGTTGGGCAGATGTGAAGCTGCCAACACCATAACACCATAACTTTAAAACTGTTCCTGCAGTTCTGTAACAGAATCTGTCATGCTCTTCTTGAAGGGCCTGATATAAAATAATTTCTGTTTAAAATCATGCTGCCATATACTGAGGACTGAAAGTTTTTTATTATTTATAATATTTATATTATTTTTTTATTTCCTGTTTACACAACAAATAATAGCAAAAGGTAATGAAGGTAACGTGTCCAATGCCCATAGTACAATGCCTTGAATTCCTGTGGCTCCTTTTGTTTGCATGATTTTAAATAATTATTTTATCTTCCATTTTCTAACTGGTACCATACTGAATTAATAAGTGTTTGTATTGAAATCTTGGTCAGTGCCACAAACAAAACCCAATATTGCTGTTTTTAAACCTGTCACAGTTATTCTGGAGAAGCCAATCCGGATTCCAAGGTTTCTTTCTGTCAAGGCTTCCCATGTGTTAAAAGGATTTTTAAACAAGGTAAATAACATTCTCTTACTTTTAGCATCTGAAAGCTGGAAGTCAGAGCTTCCTGTTGAAAGTGATACAGTTAAGAAGTTAATCTGCTTACTATTAAGAAAATCTATAAAACCTTGGTATCCTCTATGTTAAAAACTCCACTTAATTTCAAAATTACTGAGGGAATTCCACAGCATAGGCTTGATTTTCAACTAGATGTAGGCTTTTAAAAAATACCTGTAGCTTTGTTTATAAACCCTTTTCTATAATACTTATTACTCATTTCACTAAGCTGATTGAAACTGAAGAACCATTATCAGGAATGGAAAAAAGGATATGAATTATACATTGCTAAATAAATCCCTTAATTTAAGAAGTTGTAAAAGATAATTTAAAAATAAACAGTTTTTAAATTTTATTTTAAAAATTAATTTAAAAATAAAAAAAAGATGAAACGTCCCTTGCTAGCCATAGTGTGTTTATCCCAGCAGAGTTTGCACAGTCATGGGAATGCTGGAGTCATCTCTGTGGGCTTTTGGCAAACGTGGGCTGGAAGTGGCTTGGAGTGTGTAATTCCAGTGTCTGTGTTTTCCACAGGATCCCAAAGAAAGGCTTGGCTGTCAGCCCCAGACAGGATTTGCTGATATCAAGTCTCACACGTTTTTCCGCAGCATAGACTGGGATCTGGTAAAAACCACTCCTTGTGTTTCTGGGTGTTCAGAAGGAGAAATTCATTTATTGGTTGTGTGCATGTGAACAACCCTGCTGCAAGCAGGGAAAATGAGTTCTAGAAATGTAAAAATAGTGCTCATACTACCTCAAACCCCAAATTTACCAATTCTGAATTTACCAGTTCTGTGACTCCTAAAATCAGGATTGATTAGGATTATTCAGGTGGGTGTCAGGGTTTAGTGACCTGAGGAGGAGTGAGCAGGATCTGTCCCTTTTGTTAAGATGTGGCAGGAGAGCAGTGGGGTTATTTAGAAAGGGGCTTTGATTACAGTTTGCAGGTTTTCTTTAGTACTGCTGAGCTCAGAAAGGTTTTTGGTTCATGGTGAAGAAGATGACTTGCATTTCAGTGGGTTTGCAAGCATAAAATTGTATCAAAATTGAGTTTTTAAATCTTCTGCTACTTGGTAATTGTGTTACCTTCTGTCTCCAGTGTGGAAACCATCCCAGAAATGCTATAGTAACATTTATTGACACTTGAGCAATAAAGCTGTAAAGTCTGGAGCACCTCCCTGTCAGCATTACATTTTTAATAGGTGGTTAACAATTGAAAAGTGTGTCTGTAGGATTTCCATAGTCTGGGAAGGCTGCAGGAAGTGTAGGAAGAGGCAGCACTAACATGAAAGAGTTCAGATGAGAGAAAGCTGCACAATTTCATTTTCCCTTTGAAGCTGCTGCTCTGAATTTCATTGTAACATTTCAGAGAACTGGGTGCAGAAGGAGCCAGGGCTTTAAAAGACCTGGTGTTTACAGAATTTTCCCTGTAATGAGGGCTCTCTTTCCTTTTGTTTAATTTTAATCCCTTGCTTGGAGTTCTCCCTTCAACCTGAGTGGTTTTTGGTTTGTGTTTTTGGTGGGGTTTTCTTTGTTTGTGGGGTTTTTTTTCTATCTTGTAGTGCCCCAGTGCTCACCTGAGGGTGTGGAGCAGAACATCATGTCCTGCAGTTTCTTGAGAGAGAGGGGAAAAAGTTGGATTTGTATTCTGTTTCTTTGTAGAAAAAAGTCTTCATCAAAATTGGTACTTCTTGGTCAACATTTTTGCTGACTGACTGTTTACATTTTCTAACATATTTTTATGGCTGAAAGCTTTAATATTAAATCCCTCTTTTTTTTAATAAAATGGGAGGATTTAGGTGATCTGTTCTGGGATATGATTAGGACAGTACTGCTCAGGAGGATCAACCTCAGATAAATTTGAAGTTAAATTTCTAATAAGTTTTGGCAAATGTACTCAGGAAAAAATGAGAAAATACTTGGAAAGCTTTTTTAGTTATTAGAATCTCCTACTCACCACCTGCATTTCAAAGAAAACGTTTGGACTTAAAAGCTTTTCAAGCTGGAACCTAAGGAAACAAGTCTAGCACTGACATAAACCTTGTTCTGTGTGAAGCTTGAGCTAAATGGAAAAATAAATACAGGGAAAGTGAGCACTCAGCCCAGGAACATTTTTCCTGGTGTTAGTCATCCAAAGTGTGTGGCACAGCCCAGAACCCTTCAGATTGCTCACTCTGGTGTAGGATGGCTCAGCAGCATGCAGGGCAGTTCTTTTTGGGATTGTTTAGGATATTCAGTCTATTCTTATCTCAATTGCTCTCTATTTCTTATCTCAGTGCCTGTTTTTGGTGTTTAACCATTACATGCTGGAGTAAGAACTACACAGCCATAGCTCCTGTTTCCAGTGAGGTGTTTTCTAGAGCTGCCCCACCTATTTTTTCATTTAT
The DNA here is from genome assembly GCA_013400175.1 of Phainopepla nitens. Lineage (NCBI taxonomy): Eukaryota > Metazoa > Chordata > Aves > Passeriformes > Bombycillidae > Phainopepla > Phainopepla nitens. The sequence continues at coordinate 61,825 of VXBQ01013894.1, forward strand.
TTTCTCAAGTGAAAGGCTGCAAGTTCTCTCTATGGCTGATTTAAGAGGGCTTTTATGCTTTACTGAGTATAACAAAGCAGGAAGTCTGAGGTTTAACCTCTTGTGGAATAATAACAATGCCTGGCTGATGGATGTGAGTGTGTGGCACTCACAGGGACAATCCTGCCACCCTACTTCAGTTTTTAAATATTCATTTTGCTGACTCCTTCGTTGCCATTCTTGTTTGGGAGGAGCTGATTCTTTCTTCCTCACAACTTTGATTTTTGTGGTGCTTTCCCAGAGCTGATCATCGATGGGATGTTGATGTGTTAATGCATCACCCTGTGACAGTTTCACAATTTCACCCTCCCTCTCATCTGAAATCTGAAATCCAGGATTTTTCTGTGATTTATTCCGTTTTGTTTGCTTTGTACCAAGCACCATAAGAGATCCTGGCCTTAAAATCAGATTTTTATCTGATATTGGTAATACAAGTGATTATTTTGGTCGGTGGTAACCATTACTCCCTCTCATCACACTTACCTGTCCTTAGTTAGATTATGGAGATTTGTAGCCCAGACAGTTTTTAGCTGACTGTAAATGTTAAAATTAAATGTTGGTGTCTGTGCTACTATAAATTGGACTAAGTGACAGATTGCACACAAATGCAGGAAGAAAAGTAGGTCAGTTTCTCAAGAACAAAAGTAAATATATTATGCTAACTTGTTGTATTGCAGCACTGTGGGAATTTATCAATCCTGAGTCTAATCCACCAATTTAGAGAAAACTTAAAAGGCTGAATTATTTGTGTATTTTCATTTCAAAATGCAAAGCAGTAACTGCATTGCCTGACTGGCAGAGTGTACTACTTAGTATTTTGATGTTCCTTTCCAATGGATTTGAGTTTCCTGAGGGATGCTGGAACTCTTCCACGCTGTGATTTTTATTTTTTTTCCCCTTTTCCCCATGTTTTGGGCAGCTGGAGAAGAAGCAGACGCCGCCGCCGTTCCAGCCGCAGATCACGGACGATTACGGCTTGGAAAACTTCGACACGCAGTTCACCAGCGAGCCCGTGCAGCTCACCCCGGATGATGAGTACGTGCTGCTGTGCCCCAGCCCGGCTGCAAATCTAGAAATCAATTCATAAATTATCTGAAATTCACTGAGAGGCTCTGTGCTTGCCATTAAGATCGTTGTCACGTCACAGTGAATTCGAAATTCTTTGTTGTTACGTGATAGAAGGCTGCCCGGTGTTCTGATCAATTAACACTGCTCTCATTTGTTTTTCAGAGATATAATAAAGAGAATAGATCAGTCAGAATTTGAAGGATTTGAATATATTAATCCATTGTTGCTGTCAACAGAAGAATCAGTATGAAGGAATGACCTCGTTGGGGACAGTGTGACTGACATTAATTTATCCTTAACTACAGTATATGCATGCGAGGCTGGGGACTGGTCACTTGGGATGGAGACCAATGATCTAAAAACAAATTTGCTGCTGAAAATCAAAGAAGAGAATAATGATTTTGGTGGGTGTCCTCTGCCACTTAGTGATTCTTAAGTTCTGGGCACTGACACAACTGGCTTCATTAATGAAGGAATTTGCATTTTGTGCCTGTTTCATGAAGGATTGAAACGTTCATTGCATCCCTGCAAAAGGAGATCATGAGGAACTTGGAGATTCACACACTTTCTACAGACATTTGATGCAATGAGCTCCCAGTTGAAGAGTATTACAGTGTAACATCCTGAAGAATAAAATATATTACGGTGGTGTTGAAGCTTATTTTTGATGCCTTTTTTCACAAGTGGTACCTGTCTAAACATCTCAGATATATTTAAAAGGAGTTGTGTTTTATTAGCAATCAAAACATAAATTTGGGTACAAGATTTAAGTGCCTAAATGGATAAACTGCATTGAAGGATTATTGCATATTTGGGACGTTCTTACACCTGGTAAGTTCTGCTTGTTAATATTAAGTAACATTTCCATCTGAAACATACAGTTCACAGCTGCAGCCTGATGTTTAGTTGCATTTTTACAGAATTTGGAATGCAGAGTGACTCAGTGAGATTAATTCCAAATTAGAATTTACTGTATCAATTTCAGAATCTGTTGTCTTAAACTCCAAATTTACCAAAATGTAGAGATTGAAGAAAACTAAATTTGCACACAAAGGATTTCTAAACATACTTAAGCAGTGCCTACACCTACAATGATATTGTGTTGTATATTAGATTTTTGAAAAGTATTTTTATCAACAATACAGATATTCAGATGTAGAGCAAAAGCATAGTAAAGCATAGCCTTAAAGTTTAAGTAGTAAATCTAGAATAACCATAAGATAAAATCCATTTTCCTGATAAAGCACACCTCCTACTTATGATAAACTGTCTGCTTACAGCTGCTCAGTGTACATTAATAACTAATCATTCTGCAGCAGAGAATGGGATCTTTCAGCAAAATGATTTGCATCAAAGCAGTACAATTCTTTTAATGGAAAAAAAACCAATACCTAAGAAATTGGAAAAAGCAAAAGAGAACTGTGGAATCCCTTGTGCTGGGAGCCAGGGCAGGGGAGGACTCAGAGCCCTGGGGTGCAGCGAGGCTCTGCTGCCTGCAGGGCTGTGGGGAGGGAGAGCAGCCCCTGTGCTGTGGCAGCTCCCCTGACTGGGTGGAAAACACAGCAGAAATTGTGACACTTTCACTTTCTTTACATTAACCTATGGTTTTCTCAGGGTACAGCATTGCATTAGGTGCTGAACATGACATCTTTGGGATTCACATCCAAGTCATGAGGTGCTAGGACCAGACTGCCAAAACATTGTTTGAAATATTCAATTAATCATTGATTAACAATCTAGGTTTTGTATCCCCTCCTTAGGCACAATTATGCAGACCTGTGGTTGTTTAGTTCTATGAATCCCATTCAGGTTTCAGTTGTGGGTTTCTCTGTTGGACTGTAGCTTTTCATATTCAGCAAAATGTGTTTTAATCAGCACTAAATAATTTAACTAAAAGTACTTGCCTCAAATGCCTGGACTTTAGATACTTTATTATCTACTAAAGGTGACATTACCTTTTAAATGTAATCTGACTTTTTTTTTTTAAATGCTCCTTTCCCCCCTTTTTCCCCTCTTATTTTATTTCCCCTGAATAACTTCCTGTTCAGTATTTTCAACTCCCCTGAAACTAAAGCTAATCAGTAGAGATCAGAGTGACTGCAGGCAGCTCATGAATGGAACTGTGACAGGTAAAGCTGTCCTCTGACATGCCAGGGCATGGAACTTTAAACTGGAAATATTAGAAATGTGGGTTGGGGTTTTTTTTAACCTTTTTTTCTAGGTTTCAGAACATTTTGGGAGGGAGGGAAGGAAGAATAGAAAGACACATTTTGCTAATCAAACATTGTAAAGACTATTTGATTTTTATTTAAGAATTTACAGGCATTTACAATGTTGCTGTGTTGCCAAATAGTTTGCTGGGTACAAGTTTGGTTGCTCATGTGCAAGTGTTTGAATAATGTTCTGTTCATGATGAAGGGGAAATTTTTTATATAAAGTACTTGTTTTATAAATAAAAGAAAATGAAGGATGTAATTAAATGTGTGGTTTGGAAAAAAAAATCCTAATATATTACAAATGGATCTGGTAATGATATATAGTTGTCTTATTTGAAATAGTAAATGAAAATTCTAGCTAATTTAATGATTGTAAAACAGTAAATATGTTCTTGTAGTTTTGTATAATTAATTAGTTGGGATCTTTGCTGACCAGTTTTAATTGTGCAGAAGATGGTATACTAATCCATAACAGCTGAGATCATTTATATTCTTGCACATCTATTAAAGACTTTAATGAAAAAGTTAATAGACTGTTATTATTTATCAGTGAACAGGGCTGTGAACCTCTGAGACAGAGCCCACTGTAAATTAAATCCACAGGAGCCTCCCTGTATTTTTACACTGTACCCTGTGATTATTCTGTGGCTGAATCCCAGCTCAGCTGCAGGTTTTGGGGTCCAGGGCACAGGAATAAAGCAGAGCAGGTTGGTGATCTCAGCCCTTGGCTTGTGGTTACTGAGCTGTCACTAAATGTCATTTATTGTCATTCCCAGGCTCAGCAGGTGCTCCCCTGCTCCTCTTGAGCAGTGAGCAGCAGAGAGCTGAGCCTCCTGAGCCCTCCCAGCCCCAGCAGCTCGGGGCTGTTCCCTGGGGGGCTCTGTGCAACTGGGATAAAATCAGCTCTTTTGGCTCACTGGTAAATCTCACTTTGCACTCAGCACTGTGACACTGGCCTGAGTGTTCCTTCTGCAGCCTAATTAGCCCAGTCCTGTTAATCACCTGTTTAACACTGATACTGACTTAGAAACCTGCACTGTAAGGCTTGAAATTTAGCTGGGTTCCTTCATAAAAACATAAAAAAATCTTAAAAACATCTAGAAACATAAAAACCCCACACCTTTTATTTGGTCTGGGGTGGAATCAATTGTATAATTATACTTTCTTACTTAGGTATTAAAAGAACAAAAAATGCCACATTCAAATTACTTTTTAACTGAGTTTTTAATAGATTCTGTTTAGAAAAAAAAAACCAGGAAACTTTTGGATTAGAATAAGTAAGAGTTGTCTTTTGCTCAGCTGCTTTCTTCTGTCCTGAGAGATTCAGAACTCTGGTGCATTAGACAAAGCTCGAGGGGTTTCCAGTTGAGCATTTTTTCAGGAGCACCAAGCCTGATTTCCCTGGGGGTCTCTGGGACATCCCAGAGCACCATTTTCAGAACTAAAACTACTTTACATACATTTGAGAAGCTTTAAAATAAAATTTCAAAAACAAACAAACAAAAAAAGCACAAGAAAAACCAAATAGGCAGGTGGCACTTATCCTTCTGTTGAGTTACTAGTTTGAGTCAGAGACAAGGATGTTTCCTTGACACATTTTTCCTTTGAGAAAGCTTCATCCTTGGCCTTGTTCCTTTGTTCTCCACTCTTCTGGAGTTACCACATGACATCATCTGCACTTTCAGCCAGGCACCTGGCGAGGTGGCCATCGATGTCCAGCTGGGACAGTCTGCAAACACACAAACACTCCCATCCTTCCACTGCCTTTCCTTCCTCCCTCCCCCAGGAGTCCTGGTACCTGGTGGGGCAGTCACTCCTGTGCCCAAATCCTCCACCAAAACCTTTTTATCAGTGAACAGGGCTGTGAACCTCTGAGACAGAGCCCACTGTAAATTAAATCCACAGGAGCCTCCCTGTATTTTTACACTGTACCCTGTGATTATTCTGTGGCTGAATCCCAGCTCAGCTGCAGGTTTTGGGGTCCAGGGCACAGGAATAAAGCAGAGCAGGTTGGTGATCTCAGCCCTTGGCTTGTGGTTACTGAGCTGTCACTAAATGTCATTTATTGTCATTCCCCTTGCTGTTACTGCTGCTCAGACTGGAGCTGAGTAGCACAGACCTGAATATGGAGAGAGACCTGATGCATTTTGAGCCTTTCTGTCTAAGTCTCTTGACAGAATGATCAAAATCAGCTCAATATTAAAGAACCTTGCAGGGTTAGAGAACCTGTGGAAAAGCACATTTTCAGGAACTCTCACAGCCTAAGTCCTATGAAATTGTGTTAACAATTCTTACTGCAGAGCAGATACTCAACCTGTAAATGGGAGTAAAGAAGGTAATTCTGGCAGCTAAAAAGGACCTTACAGTAGAAGTTTTGCCTGCTTTTATTATTCTTTATAGAGAGGATGCATCCAGAATCTGCTTGGGTTCATTTGTGGCAAAGTTATGAAGGAAAAAAAAAACCAAAACACAAACTTACCTTCCACTAAACTGCATCAGACACATGGGACAGCTGTCAAGAGCTGAATCTGCTTCACTCTGCTTTTCCACCCTCTCCTCGTGGCTCTCAGCCCCCTGAAGCGTTTGGGTTTCAGGCTTTTCCTCACCCTTTTCTTCCCTGCTGCTCTGTGCAGTCCCTGTGTGGTGCTGCTGAGGGCTCAGAGCTCCTGCAGGGCTCTGTGCTGAGCTGCTGTGCCCAGGGAGTTTCTGTGACCTGGGACTCACATCCAGCTCTGAAACACCTTTCGTGTGTGCCCCAGGGGCAGTTTTGGCTTGATCTGTACTGGTTCCCCTGCAGGTTTTCTCAGCTGTGGATGATAAACTTCTCAGTTTCTCTGCTTGGCCCTGTCCTTGATGTAATTCATTGCTCTGGCTCTGTGCTGGCTGCTGGGAGCTCAGATCCTTGGGGTTCAGACATTTTTCTTCATGAAAAGATGGGAATGATACCCACTGAAAGTCTTTCATTCCAACTGTAAAGACTTCCTGGTGTTCTGGACTCCTTTCCTGTTGTTTCTACAACACACACACACACACAGAGAATGTCTTAAGCAAATGTAGCTCAATCAATACCTAAAGCCAGGCTTTGGGAACACACTGCAAATACTGAGAAAGCTGAACTACAGGGAAGCAAAGAACATTTTATTTATGTCCCTCTTCCAGGAGCTGAGGGAGTATGGGTCTTCCCTGAACATTTCTAAATGGATACAATTGGGTACTCGTGTTCCAGAGAGACTAAGGATGAAAACAACTTGATGCTGTTCAGGGGGGGAAAAAAGTATTTTGTAAGGACTGACTTTTATGTTCTGATCTTGCCCAATGCCACTGGAGTGATGTCAGGGTGGGTTCTGTGTAATTAACCCCTCCATTACAGTTTGCCTTTTCCAGTTTCCCTCCTCAGGGAGATGCTGGTGTTTATGGCAGTCAGGATCCTTGCACAGGCTCCCTCTTCCCAGAAAAATATTGGAAAGAATTTGCTGTACTGCCAAAAAAGCCTCTTGTAGCTGTCCTTACATTCCCTGCCACAGCATGCCCAGCCACACCAGAGCACACAGAGATGAAAGAGCTGAAACCCCACATCTCTAAAAGCTATTTCAGCCTGTTCCCCATTAACCAGGCTGTCGCTATTGGAAGCAGGACACAAAGTGCAAAAACAAGGATACAGCACACTACCTTTTCCAAGAACTCTGGAAAGCTGGGGGCTGTGTCCCAGTTTGGGCAGTGGGAGTCTTGACTGATGTCTTTCAGTAACAAAAGCCAGGTTTTTTCACACTCATTTAATTCTTCCTTTTCAAACCAGGAACATCTATCAGTCGATGCCCTGTAAAGACACAGTGCAATAGTTTGAAGGTGAGAGAGAAGAAAGAAAATACACTGATGTGAAAATACACTAGTCTGCCTCTTTTTTCTGGAACACAAAGACATTATTGAGCCTGCAAACTATTTTTTGCAGCTTTATACGACTTATGTAATTTGTACAGCTAGGAAAAAAGCTAATGTCTAAATGCTTTCCTTTCTGCTTGTAACAAATGAGCAGTAGGTATCCTTCACTACCTTCACTTCCAAGTGGAACAGTTAAGTGCAGCCACTGTTTTATCTTCTCAAATACCAAACTTAACACCTGCTGAGCACAGAAATCATGGAAATGTTTGCACTGAGGCTGGCAGTTGCATCGGTTCCCATGTATGTCTGGACATTCCCACACTGCCATTTGAAATTACTGATTATCTTCCAAAACAACTTGATTTAATCGATTGTAGAAACTACAAGCACTAAAAGGTAATGCTGTATAAAGACAATTCCAAGGGCAGGATGGATCGTTAATGTCACAACGGTACTTCCAGCATTCTTCCTGATGCGTTTTTTGGGTCGCTGTCCAGGCATGAAGCTGCACGGGGGAGAAATTAGAAACTACACGGCCTCAAGGAGCAGAGTGATCAACCTCTCACAGCCCAGAGGGGACACGGCAGAGCCGCTGGGCTCGAACACAAACCGAGCCACTCCCTGCCTTCGGTCCTCCCGAACTCCAGGGCTGGAAAAAACAGGAAATATTTCTGCGCTCCTGTAAGCCGCACTCTGGAAGAAAAACTGAGTTTTCATGTATTAACGTTTCCCAGGCCCTGTCCTCGCCAGTGCTGCTCTGTGCCGAGGAACGTGCGGAAGGCCCGCTGTGCTTTATCCTGCAGTTTTATCTCTATTTTTTTAACGGCGCTACGGGCCGTGTTTTATGAAATGAGGCTTTAACCGACACAGATCTGACTGCGAAAAGCCGCGAGCCGCCGGGGCGGTGCACTCTGGTGCCCGGAACCGATCCGATCCCCCGGGGCCGATGCGGTTCCCCCGGTCCCGACTCACTGGGGCCGCGGCGGGGGCTCGGCGCGGGGGCTGCGCTCCTGGCCGCGGGCGGACGGCGCCGTGCGGGGCTTCAGGCGCAGCTTGGCGGCTCCTTCCTCACACATGGCCGAGGCTCCCCGCGCCTCGCCGGGGGACGGCGCTGGCGGCCGCGGGAGGGCGGAGATAGAGGGCGGCCGGGGCTTCCTGCTCTTCCTCCTCCTCCTGCTGCCCCGGGCGCGCTGCCGGGGCTGCGGCTCTCCGCCCTCAGAGCCGCCCTCACGGCGCGGGCGGGCGGGAACGCTGTGAGGGCGCTCTGAGGGGAGCCCGCCGTTCCCCAGGCCCTGCACCCCTCAGCCGCCGGGGGCTGCTCTGCCTCGAAGCCAGCCTATTTTGTGTTGCTTTTACACCTCAAACTTTATGCTTTTGTAGGGTTTTGGTGTGTTGGGAAGGGCAGGGACAGGGGCTGTGCTGGGTGTTCCCCGTGGCTGAGGGGGACAAGATGGCGGCGGGTCGGGCCTGGCCCTGCTGTGTGGGGCCAAACCCAAAGGCTGTTCTTCCAAGAAATAAAATGGGTTGGGAGCGCACCTCTGACCTAATTTCGCTTTTAGAGAAGAATCTGAAGTGATGCAGTTTGACGTTTTTGGCGGGAGTGTCGCCGTGTGGCTTGAAAAAAAGAAGGTACTAGAGAACGTTTAAACACGGCCCGGGCTGCAGCCTTCTCAAAAACAGACACCAGAGGAATGGTGGCAGACACTTCATCTTCCAACAGTACGTGAAAGAATCAGAAAGTAACTCTGCTGTTTAAACTTGTCACAGTTGATGCAAAAAATAACTGTACAAGGAAATAAATCCAGTTTGGTAACAGGAGTTTATGAGGGAGCACCAGCCCAGAGGACTCTGCATAAAACCAGTTTATTATTGGTAAAACATGAATCCAAGTCCGCACTCTTCTTCTGTAACTGCATTTATGCATTGCTGGATGTCTGTGGACTGCACCACCCTTGGATTTTTCAGAGTAGAAAAAGAGGAGAGGCATTGGTATTGACTATATTAGAAGGTACACCTGTGAATTATCGTGTTGGTCGCACAACCCAGCAAAAATGTATTAAGTAACAGTTGACATGACTTAATATATGCTTTGAGTGGATCTGAACCTTGAAAATAGGTATCAGAGTTCAGAGATTCACATTTCACATAAATTTAAACCTGAGCAGGTCCAGGCAGCCCCATCCAGAGGTGTTTCAGCTGAAGATGATTCTGTCTCTGCAGAGATCTGGGAGACTCTGCCCAGCCGTCACCTTCCCTCTGCTAACTCAGGTACTTTGTGTTTCTGTGAGTCCATAATGCCTTTAACTCTATGCAATAACTAATTTCTTAACTTTAAAGCAGCATGAATGTGTTTCCTTTTCTGGATAAAAATCTTGGAAATGCAGTGTTTGGTTGCTTCTGGGATCTGTGTGAGTTTATACAATAGATAGCCCAGCTGAAAAATGAAAATTAAAAAAAATTGTCACACTAGAGGGCCAGCATTTCAGCTGTGTGATGGGCAGAGTAAAACGAGAATGAAATCCAGGAAGAACGAAACGACAGAGGAAAAGCCAACCCCTGTCACACAGACTAACCTTTTCACACATTAATATCTGTTCCAGCTACTGCAGCGTCCAGAGAACACCCAAGGGACAGTCACAGGGTTCTGCCTGTCATTTTTGCTGCCATTTAGAAACTGCTTGCCAGTGTGGTGGAAGGAGATCCCAGGAAATCTGCCCTCCTTTCCTTCTTTGTCAGGAAAGGCGTTCCCCCAAAAGCTGCAGGTGGAACAAGGTAAGTGGAATAGAGGCAAAGGGTGAATCTGGATCTGAAGGTTTTAGGCTGCTGTGGAGAGGAAGGTGGTGGTGGTGGTGGCAGCAGAGACAGAGCAAAGGACAGCAGGAGAAAAGGGGTGTAAATAAAGTAAAAGTGTGAATTGAAGAGGGGTTTGGCCGTGGAAGTGGTGGGAGATGAGATGACAAAGGAGGGGTAGAAACCCGATTTCACAACCAGCTGAAGAAGAAGTGTTCCTTGGGGGATTTTACTCAGGATCCCTGGGAATTGTGGCCCAGCGCTGACTGTCACCACATGGAGGCAGCAAACCATGCAAAACCAGGGATGTAACAAAATCCAGGGGGCTGTGAAAGCACTCCGAACGTGCTCCGGACTGCATCTGTGCTAATGATCAGTGATGCCACAGGGTTTCTTTCATTCCTGTCATGTTTGGGTTAGTGTTTTATGTTTTATGACCCCTTGGATACTCCTTGGACAATCCTCTGCTGCTAAATCGTGTGTTGTACCCATGGATAAATGTTAGATATGACTTCTCCCAGAACAGCCATCAGGAGTGCAGCCTGTTCTTCATGCTGGAGGTGTTGCTGTGAGCACTTACAGCATTTGCAAAAGCTTTGTTATGGGGGAACATAAAAATTGATAATTGTGCAGTAAGGGCCGCAAATGAAAGAATATAATAAAAAGAATAGGAAAAATTATTATTGCAGCTTCTGCTTGTGAAAAGCAAAAGGAGAAAACCTTGCTTCTCTAGCAACTGTAGATTGTAGGTGGGTTTGGATTTTGTAGATTTAACTGAAAATTCTACTTTTTTTATTGTTATCTATTTAATGATACTCACTCGAACCATGTCTTGAATGTTTTCATCCTTGCTCTATGTGCTTCTGTAACTGCCTGCAGATTTCAAACTAGAAATCTTTGTCAATTAAGGGCATTTAGTATTTTTCATCTGCATCTTTCCAGAATTAATAATGTACTAAGAATCGGAAGGCAAAGTCTAGAATAGGACCTGTTCTTGGGCTTGCCCCTTTGCACAAGATCTTATCTTCTGTTTCCTCCACTGCATGGAAATCCTATTACTTCTTGCTTGATTTTGGGTCTTGCTAATGTAATAATTAGAATGTTTAGTGGTCTTAGAAGAAAAGTTCTCCTAGAAATGCAGAGAGTAGTCTTTATCATAATCAGCCTTGACTGGATTTGAGCCAGTGGTCAAGGGATTTGAGCTTGTGGAAGCCAGAATGCTCCTACAGATAATCTGCAGGGATTTCCTTGTAAATGGAGTGCCAGCATGTGTAGTTATCTCTTCCCTGTTGAGTCTCATCAAGCTGCACACGCTTAATCTTTACTTACATGGTCCCTGATTCTTGCTGTAGAGTGGGCCTCAGTTTTAACTTTTGCTCTCAGGAAGAAGGGGCTATTATAACAAATTCTAATCCTTTTGCAGTGCCACAGTCACTAAAGCCTATAAATTGCCTGCCAAACAAACCAAGTGATCTTTTCCTGGGCTGAGGGAAAGAGGAGAGTGTGAAACGCAGGTGCCAGCATTTGCTGGGGAAGAACTGGTACATTATCAACTAATCCGCCTTCTGCTATTTCTGATTTCCTCCCCAACAGCTGCAGCATTGAATGAGAGCTTCTGCATTTGGGAAGAATTAGAAAGCCTGGTGATGCAGGGGCTCTATTACAGATACAGCAGCTCACAGACAGGGAGGAGATTTTTGCTGCTGGTGTAGAATTTGGAGTGCTAGGCATTTTATAGCCTGGAAAAATTGTAATTTTCAGCTGTTGTTATGGAGTAATCAATGAAAAAGAGATGCCACAGTTTCTGCTGGGTTTCTCTCAGAGCCTGATGTCATTGCATGCAGGAGCTATTATTTTTTTTAATGTGCCACTTTGAGGCTGAAGCACATGCAGTTTTTATTAAAACTTTTTTTTTAATGACGACTGATGCTCGCTGATAGTTTTAGACCTTCTGAAATATCTTTGCTTCTGTAGTGATAGCTCCTGTATCAGATAGAAATGTTCAGAAGAAATTGTTCCTTGCTAGACCATTGAAATATTATTATATTTTAATTATTTTATCTAATCAGCTCTTAGCTTGAGAGTACATGTTGATAATTTTTTGTCCTTGTCAAATAGTCTGTGACTTCACCGAAGGATGAGTGTGGTCATTCTGCTAAATGTAATAAAGGACAATGTCCCCAAAGAGACCAGAGTGAGCAGAGCAGCAGGGAAAACTGCTGCAGCAAATGTGCCACAGCTGAAATGCTCCACTCTAATGTCACAGCGTGTCCCCTGAACAGCCCAGTGGCAGCAAATGCAGCCCTGGAAAGAGTAACTGAGCCAAACTGCCCCACTCAGTCCAGTGCTAATCACTGGCTGTGGTGAAATGGGAAAGTCTGACTCTTTTCATTAATGTGATGTGTTTCAATTAAACCACAAAGTGAGGGGAACTGGCTAAGGCTGGCTTAGTCAGGAGAATAAAGATGACGTGCATTTGAGAAGTGCAGGCTCATTGCTGCTTCCAGAGAAAGTCAGTTGAGTGGAGACAGTTTTGTGGGCTCTCCTTAATTTTAGCTGCAGGAGACGTTCTCTTTCCCACAAAAAGCCACTGCCTTTGAAACCTGCTCCCTCTGGTAGCACACCAGAGCTGAATTTGCCAACGTGCAGCACCCAGTGCACGACTCATCTCTTCAATTCAGCCTTTCCAAGTGCAAGGACAGATCAGCACCTGTGTGGCTGGAGATGGAAAACCCAGCCTTGTGACATTTATATGCCAAGATGAGAAGACCTAAAAAGAGGACTAGGGAGACTAGCATGGCATTTGCGGGTACCAGGTTGCCAAGGAGGCATATTGTATTGAAACAGTTGCCTGGGAAACATTTAAAAATACATTGAATGGAAAAGCATATGTGATGTGCCCACAAGTGTTCTGTGTGAATGAAATGCCATGGCTGATGATGGCACCAAGAGACTGTTACTATTACATGTAAAAATGCTGCAAGTGGTGTGTGTGGTTTTTTTTTCCCTTTGGTGGTGTTTTCCTGCCCTGTTGGCAGGAGGTGCACCAGGGGAAGGTTGTTTTGCTCTTGGCTGATGGATTAAAGTGAATGTGGGGAAGGTGGAACACACAGGCAGCAGCAGCAGCTGGGAATGGCAAGAGCAATTTGGCTTCATTTAGGCAACCTAAACCAATTGACAAGGAGCCTGCACAATTTCCCCTCAAAAGTAATAACAGCACTGCTCAAACTCCTACAGTATAGAGATAAATGGTGCTCTGAGCATTGCCACTTTAATTGGTGCTAAAATGGGTATTGGGAAGCTCTGATGTCATTGCAGTGGGAATTAGATGTAAACATCCTGGAAAATGCAGGGGTTTTGATCAAAGGTTGGACAAGATATATGAAAAAGTCTCTCACTGACCTTATGTTTTGTTTAGAGAGATGATGGGAGAAAGTTTCAGAGGACTGTTAACTGCTCTAATCCTTCCTCAGATCAGAGTCAATTATGAGAGATGGTGCTGACTAAAAAGAATAATGTCATCAGAACCAAAGCAATCATATCCACTCTTTGTCTCACAGAAAAAACTCTTATTTCCTATGCAGCCAAGAAACAGGGGAGCTAGGAGCTGTAATTTTTGATATCCTACCTTGGACAAAGAGGTTCATCTGCTAGCAGCTTCCAGATACTTAAATGCATCTCTCCTTCACTAAGAATGAGTGGCAGGTGTGAGGCTGGTTAGGATTATGGTCACCCTGCCTAATCCTCCTTTGGAGATTTGGAAACAAATATCCTACTCTTGATTTGCTAGAGGCTTAGGAAGCCTGTTTGGGAGCCAGCAGATTTAGCTTGGTCCAGGCTTTCCGTGGTACAGTAAATTTTTTGGACGAGAGATGCAGTGGAGAGGAGTTCAGCTGAGTCAGAAGGAAGGTCTGGAGGCTTTTTGTTGGTGGTAATTCTGCAAAGAGTTGCCTTAGAGGGGAGGGCACCAGGGCCTTGGCTCCTGGAAGATGTTGCCTGTTTGGGGCTGGGAGGTTCTGCCTGTCTGGTGAGGGCAGTTCCCCAGGGAGGAGGAGACTGCTGACTTGGCTGTTGGTTTGGCCAGGGAGGAGATGCTTTTTGGCGTTCTGGTTACCTCCTCATTTCAGCACAGTCTGCTCAGGGCTCTGAGGTGCTGCAATGATCACGTTGGAAAACCATGAATCAGATGAAGCCTCCTCGGTGTCAGTCAAGTCCCAGCATCACTCATCATTTTTCTGGCCCAGAGTGTGTTTGGTTAAATCAAGTCCTGCTGTTTCTAGGCCCTGGGGTTAGTGTAAGAGAGGAGGAGAATCTGCCTTTCATCCTCTCAGAATTTTGCAATGTGACTGAAAACTTGGAGAGAATGTGTCAGATCTCAAACAAAGATTGGGTTTGATGGCACGGAGCCTTGGGTTCTGTGGCCCAGCCCAGAATTCTGCTGAGGGAGCTGTATCATCTCCCCATGCTTTAAAGGATTTAGACTCTTGAGTTTAGGATGAAATATGGCTTGAGGCTTTCACATTTATTTCTTGCTTGCTTTCTTGTTTTTTGGGTTGGTTTTTTTTGTCTTTGTTTAATTCTAAGTGTATCTCACAGATTATAGCCAATGGACGTCTGAGTTTGTCTTCTTTGCTGTGTATCTTTCCTTCATTTGAAATCAAGATATTAAGGAGCTCCACCAAAAAAAAAAAAAAAAATCCATAAATCACTTGTTTATGGGCATGAAACCACAAAACAGTGGGACAAAATTACCCTACTAGTTAATGTGGTGTGATTTTATCCATAACTACAATAGTGTGTAAAATCAACATAAAATAGAATGTAATTCAACAGATGAGTATGTTTTTATTGCTTCAGCAAATGTGGGGTAGTAGGTTTAGTTAGTTTTGCAATTTTTTAAGGCCTGACTAGTGTTTTAGAAAGAAAATAGGGTAAGTCTAAAGGAATAATCAAATCTGTGGAGGCAAATACAAATCTTTTCACTGAGGAGGGTGTATTTTCATATTCATCCTCCCTTTGTCATTAATGCTTTGATGAAAGAAATATAAAATGGGATTAATTTAGAATCCTGACAGTACTGTTCCTTTCCTGAATAAGTTTGGAATTGGATTTTGGGAGATTTTCCCCAACAGAAGCTCTCCTGCTCCCCAAATCCATTTTGCTGTTCCTTCAATCCAACTGTCCTGCTCTCACAGAAATTTTTGGTTGTTCCCTTTTGATCAGTGGGAAGTGCTCTGAGGGAGATGTGTGGTAGCTAAACCAAGATGTTGTGGTGCTGGCTGAGGACAGGAAACATGTTCAGTTAGCTGAAGTGCTTGCTCTGGTTTGTACCACAGTCTGCTTCCATCATTAGCCTGTTTTTATGAGTCTGTCCTCCCATACTGGAATCAGATGTTGGATCAGAGCACTCTGAGGAAAAGCAGCAGCCTCACAGCTCTCCGTGACTGTGCTGTACCCTGCAGAAAGTGACTTGTTTAACTTAAAGCCACATCCCACCAGGCAAGAGGCAACATCACAAAGAGCTGCAAAAATATTGGCACCACCAAAAGGAAGAGATGAATCCGGGCCCTTCCAAGAAGCTGTTTGGGTCTAATTGGGTTGGCTGGGCATGATGAGATGCAATCTGTGACCAGGGCAGCTTTGTAGGCAGAAATGTCAAATGTAGATGCATTTAAGTGAGGGCTGCCTCCTATTCCCTGTCCAGCCAAATGAGATTTGGAGGAGCCTGCTCACTGCAGGGTTCAAAGGACAGCAGGGACCAGCAGGGAATTGTCGTCAGCGGTTCTGGCAGTGGGGTTTGGGTCTTGCAATTACACAGAAACTAGAATTGACATCCTCATTTGCTGGTCCCATTATTTAGTAAGGGATGGTTGTTTTGCTGAAATGTTTACCTGTTCAGTGATGATTTAATTTAGGAATTAATTCAGGGAATTTCTACTGCCTGTAGTGTGGTGCAGTAAGTAAGAATACGTAATTATGATGTGTACTCTGCCTTAAAGTAGCCCTTTTTACCTAATTTCTTACTGATACCTATTTATGAGATGGAGCACGAGTGCACAAAAATTAGGGATATTGCCTGTGATAACACAAGACCTGGGAACTGAACTCTGGCCTGTTCACTGGGTCTTTGCATATGCATAAGACTGATCTTCCTTCAAACCCTGTTTTACTCCCAAGGCTTCCAGCACAGTGTCTTCCATCAGCTTTGAGTTCACTGGAAAGGAAGAAAAAGCTGGGACATCTTTCTGAAAGTCTCTGCCTAATGGCTGATGTGTTCCAGAGTATTGATAAACCCCAGTGCAGATCCTGAGCCTCCCCTGCCCCAGAGACGTGCTCTGGCTTCAGTACCACACTTAATGACAAACAGTCACCTACTTCACCATATGCATTCTTTTATCTTAGCTGCTCTCCGTGCATGCTAGGAGATTTATTTCTCCTCATAATGCATTTCATGTGTGTTAGTTGTAAATATTGTGCTCATAAATCAGCCTGGAGCATCCAGCCCCAAGGATGGAGACAGCTCACAATAGGTCTGTCTGCTTCACATTGTGAGCCTGAGCTCACTCTCTGCTTTTTCCATTGCTGGGCTCTGCAAGTGGCCTGTTGCCAGTCTCCTGCCTCACATTAACAGGAATACTGTATATTACTAAATTCAAAGTGTTTTTCCTTCAGGACTAGAGGAGTGTAATGGAGCATGCATCTGGCAGCAGGACACCGTGGCTGTGGTGTGCAGGGAATCACCCCCAGGGCTCCTGGCTCCAGTCCCCCGGGCTGGGGACACCTTATGGCAGGGACTGCATGCAGATAGACACAATGTGTCATGAAAAACTGATTCTTCTCCCTTCCCTTGGCCAGATCCTCTAAATTCAATACCACAAAATTAGCAAGTCTGGTGCATAATCCCTAGAACTCCATTTTTTTCATGCCACTTCTAGAGTTCTAGAGCTAGCTCCATTTGTATTCACACCTGCTGACCTCATTTTTTTCATCTGGGAGATGGAAACCTTTTTTACTTGTCTCATAAGAAGGTTTTTTGAGAATGAATTAGTTTGTTATGTATATGCATGAGGACATGTCAATGCTACAGAGCTCCATACCAAACTGCCCCAAAACTGGGGTTCTTAGTCCCTATTTTTGGGGAGTATCATTTGGCTTCTTCTCCATCTGTCCTTTTGTTGGGAACTGCCTGGTGGAACTGCAAGTACTTTGTGCAGTGCTCCTGATAAATTACTGCCCTTTCACTTTTTTTTTTAAAGGATTTTAAGGATGTTATGCTCTCAAAATTCCTGTGTTTAATCAAGGCTGCATTAAATTGCATGGTCTAAAGCAATCAATATCCAATAAGCTTTTGGTGTTTTAATTGGCTTGTATTTGGAAGTCTGAAATGGGCTGAGCTGCAGGACTAAAACTAAACAGAGTCTGTCACACCAAAAATACTCTGAAGGAGTGTATTTCTTCATGGTGGTGCAGCTGAAAACACCCCGTTTGCTGTAATTAGTTCATCTCGCTCTTGTGATAGGCTTCCCACCTCATTTATACATATTCAAATATGTTTCTAGGTATCTGGATCCTGGAGACCATGTTAAACCAGTGCCTTCTGTTGGTTTTTCTGGTCTAGGAAGATTTTGATTTGCCTCATGTAGTACATCCTAAAACTATAACCCTTGATTTGCCTCACACAGTACATCCCAAAACTCTGACCTGACATGAAGAAACTGTTCCCCAGAACAGTCTGTAACCATGATGCTCACGATGCATTTCAGGAGAGCTGGAGAGGAGAATGGTGTCATCACCTGAGGGGAAACACAAAGCAGAAAGAAACGAGGAGGGGAAATTTCAGTGCTTATTTTTAGACTCCGTGGGTGAGTATTATTTTCAGCCTTATCTCTATTAATTTCTGCAGAACATGGTGTTAACGTGTGATTAGGCTACCTACAAAGAAAGTATTGTAGTTTCTAGCTCAGGCTAAAGTAATCCCTCCCTGGCAATCCCTGGAGAGTCAATACACCCCTTTGTACCAGGGTAAGGCAGCAAAGACATGGCTACAGACGTGGATGTGTCTGAGACAGCTCTAAGCTGTTGAGAAATAAACCTTACACGTGCATTTATGCTTACTGAGTTCACAAAAATTGTCCCTGACACTGGGTCAGTGCTCCCTGTAGCTGCAAACACTCTGTTAGTGAGCTGGGTTAAAGCTAAATTTCAATATGTTGACGGGGAGCTGTTCTCACACTCATCATCACATACCTTCAGCATCTTCTGTATTTAGCACAAGACTACACACTCATCCATTTCATTGAAGAACATGCTGCCTGTTAATCAGCACTTTATTGTCTCAGTATGCTTAAAATAAGCATTTTGTCACTTTCAAGAAGAAGGAACTTTATTGGTTTGCATTCTGGCACTGTGCTCCATGTTGTCAAGTGCTGTCAGTTGGCTTCTTTCTGTAACTTATGAGATTGAAACATTCTGGTAACAATTTTCATCAGATACATACTGGATGTATTAGAGAAGTATCTCTTATGTTCCAGAGAAAAAAGATTTAGTGGGTAACAATTTGATCTGGAGTGCCAGAGGTCTCCTTCAGAGCCTCTGATTGCTGTATGGGACAGGGAACACAAAACTGAAATTCCCCTGTTGAACAGAGAATGCAGTGAGAGGAAGGAAAGAAGATAACATCTTATCAAGGGATCTTCTTGTTTCCTCTATGAACAGCAAAGAAGCAGCATTAGCCCTTCCCTCACTCAGTATTAAGCAGAGGACCTTTGAGGGAACAGTGGCTGCCAGGCTACCAAAATTCAGCTTGACCGTCTGAGACTGTGTCTGCAGTCTGAGGAGCAGTAAAAGCTCACACTGCCTTCAAGCCAGATGTTTTGAGTTAGGCTGCAGTGCTGGCTTTTAATTTGGTGTGGAGGCAGAGAAGTACAATGGAGTCTGATCTTTGCTTTGAGAGACCTGAGTAGCCCTGAGCCTTTCAGCCAGCTCTGAGCCATTTCAGCTCTGCAGCTCTCCCAGTTCAGCACCAGCACCAGGAGCAGGGCTGTTCCTGACACCAGGAACACCTCATCTTGTTTGACAAGATTAGCTATCACTGTCATTAAATTTAATCATTTGCAGAAGTGTCCATTGCTAGTTTATAGTCTAAGTGGAGCACCAGCAGAGGAGACTGAGTGGAGACAGGAAGAGCCAAACCCTGCAGTATAAACTCATAATGCCCAAACCAGTCTGTGGAACCATAAATTAATTCCTAAATTCCAATAATCTGTGAAAACTTTTGAGGCTTGACTGTGGCAAAATAGCCCAGGAGTTTGGGAGGAATTGAGTTGAGCAATGTCCTCTGCAGAAGGCCACAAGTAGCTTTAGAAAAAGACTTGTGTAAGCCTACTAAATCTGCTTAGGTTCTTGGATATTTCCTGTTGTAAGATATCCTGTTGTAAGATATGCTTGGGGCCCTTATTCAAGGCTATATGTAAGAGAATTTAATTATGGTTATATCTTTTAGCCTGTTACAAAACTTGTAGCTCTTTTTGAGAAAAAACAGACAAACAAAAAAAAAGAAACAAAGCAAAGCAAAGTTTCTTAGGGCAGGTGAACAGAAAATAAATGCATGAAATGTTTGTCTTGGAAAATGCAGCAGATTGCAGCTAAGCTTGAACTCTCTTATTAGGAAGAAAAGCTGTGAAAACTTAACAAAATGCTACAATTATCCATGTTTCTAATGGGTTTTTTTGGTCATTAATTGAGTTTTATTGTGAAGCAGCTTTTCCAGAAATGTGGGGGCCAGGAGTATACCATCAAAGTCTTGTCTTGAATCACCCAACTGAGAAAAAAAATCTAGAAAAAAATAGGGTTTTTGATTACAAAATGTAAGAAGCATATTGATATAATTATCCTTAAAAGGAGATAGTGTAGGAAATAGGAAGGATTAAGTTATTACAAACATTCATGGAGTAAAAACACTATTAAAGCATTACAAGATTCAAACAACCAGTGAACCAAAAGTGTAAAAACAATGCTTTAGAAATGAATATTTTCCCAAGAAATGTTTCCAGTAAGAACCTGGGAAACTGCACTTTTTCTTGTGGGTGAAAAAAAGTCACATTCCGACTTTAAAGGGACAGTGCTTCTGGAGAATTTAGACATTCAGGATGTTCTCAATCTCCATAAAAACTGTGAAAAAAGAAGTTTAAAGGCATCATCTGGGTTTTTTTCCCAGTGTATGCCCGTCAGTCTTTTGTGTGTTTTTCCATGTGGATGGTAAAAGTAGACAGGACAATTTCACAACTGCTTCCATTTCTTTTTCTGACTCCTGGGTACTTGTGGCATTGCTGCTAGTGGAAAATACTAATAAAACCCCTCTGGGAGCAGAGTGCCCAGCATATTTTGGTGACATTTATGGTGCCCTGGGTAACCCTTTCCCTCCCCCAGCTCTCTGAGCCTGCTCTCAGGGAGGGCTGCTGTGCTTTGCTCACAGGCTCTCTGCTAAGGAAACCAGAAACTTTGATTGCATTTCAAATGCAGTCCGTGCCAGTGGCAGCTCCCTGCTTGTTTTCCATAGGGTTATTTTGGAGTGGCCCAGAAATAAACAGGGACATGGTCCCCGATGTGTTCCGGCCTAAATGACAAACACAATTGATCTTAATTGGTTTCCTTGGTAGTTCTCAGAAAGAGAGAACCTTGACTGGTTATTTAGCCTCAATATTGCTCATTCCTGACTTTTGCTGGTGGTTCCTGGAAGTTTCTCAAGGCATTGTTGATTGAAATGCACTGCTGCAGCAGTGTCCAAGTGAAGGCCCAGCCTCCTGCTGTCAGAACTGGACCTTTTGTGGAGACAAAGCTCTGCAGACTCCAGGGCTGTCATGTCTGATATCCTTCACTGGGAACAAATGCACAGGGAAAGGGAGAGAGCAGAGGCAGACCCTGCTTCAGCTCCTTGCTGTGTGGAGGCACAGACTTGGGCTTGTAACATGAAGCATAAATACATATATTTATATCTGTATTTTTAACTGGGTGCTGCTGGCTGTGCAGCTGAGAGTGTGGAAGGATTCAGGAATGATGGGATATTTGTATGGTGCAAACCCCCCAAATTTGTTACAGCAATGATCTTTAAAACAAAATACAGCAGAGAGGGAACAGGAGAACCCTTTTAATTCATGCTGGTGAAGGACAGACTTCTTGTTTTTTGGATTGGTACCTCTTGAAGTGTCTTGAATTTTTGTGTGAAGCAGCTTTTTGTGGCCAGTGTCAGGGAAAGGATAATGGGCACTGCATGGGATCCATTGCAGCAATTCCAGTGCTGAAAATAACACCAACAGCATTTGGTGTCAAGAAACAAAAGCTTGGTCCCAAAATTATTATGGATCAGAGGAGTAGGCTTTTGAAAATGGAATGAAAAAGGAAAAAAAAAAAAAGAAAGGAAAATAAGGCCTTATTAAAGACTTTAAGAAATGCTTCTTCCTGTGGGATTTTTGACAGTGTCGTTCTATCAGCATAAATTAATTCCAATCCAGCAGTGGCCATCCTCCTCGCTGCCTCTTTTCTTTTTTGTTTTTTTTTGGTTTTTTTTTTTTTTTTTTTGCTTAGCTAACTGTACAAATTACTCAGTTTTCCTGTGTAGAAATTCAAACACAGAAAAAATAATCCAATCCCTGGATTTCTAAATTCAAGCAGCTTTCAAATCAGAAATAGTTTTGAGGCAAGAACAATAATCTTTCTGGTAGTGGGTGGCATGAAAAGACTGTTTTTTTCCATTCAAGGCTTTTTCTTTTAAATGTATTTGATTTAGATTGATTTAGCCTGGTGTGGGAATTGAAAGTCTGACTGAAACTTCCTGTTCTGAGTTGTGGCTTGAGTGAGTTGCTGGGTGAAGGTGTCAGAGCCAGCCCTGCATCCTCTCTCTTGCATAATGATCCCTGGTTCTGATGAGTTTCCATCACCTGCGTGGGCTTGATGAGGCAGAGCCCTCATGGCTGGTTAAAAGCACAGGAAATCTGTGCCTCTCTCCAGACCTCCTCTGTTTTTTGAGAGAATTGCTTCATTCCTTTCCCTTGCCTCAGTTTGTCAGCACAGTGTAACTTTTCTAAGTGCTCTGAAATGCTGTGGAGGACTTGCTGAAGTCCTTGGGTGGAGGTTACACATGATATGGCACAGGTACTTCTTTACTGAGCTGCTCAAAAGCCTCAGCACTGTCAGTGGAAACAGTCCAACTTGCCTTTCCTTCTCAGAACCCACTTCCTTGTTCTTTCAGTGAACTGGTACCTTTCCTGTTTCCAATACTTGAATGATTTTGTGGAATGTTGCAGGATGTCTGTGGCAGCTCAGACCTTGTCCTCCACTGAGAGCTGAGCAGGCTGGCACCAGAGCTTTCCTCTGAGTTAGGGCACATGGGAAGCACTTCTGTCTTTGCAGGCTGGGCAGGGAAAGCCTTTAAGTTACAGCAACACCTACAGATGTTTCCCCTCTCCTGACCACTCCTATCAACAGGAAATGGCCAATAAGCAGAGTGGCTTCCAAACTGCAAACTCCTGCAGGAGCTACAGACAGGAGTGGGAGTGCTGGGACAGGTTCCTGGGCTCTGGAGCTTCGTGCTGCATGGACACACCACTGACCTTGTGCAGGGTTTGGTGGTGTGAGCCACAGCCCATCATCATCCTGATCTAGAGGTGGGTCACTCCATGCTGTGCTCATGGCTGGGGCCCTGTGGCATGAAACACTCAGAACAGCTCAGACCTTTTGGGTTGGTCCCCTGTATTCCAGATCCTGAAGACAGACCTATGCTCAGGATCTGGAGAATAGGGGAAAATAGGAAGTTTTGTTAGGTAGATTGATCCCATTCACAACAGGTTGGATATTGAAGCCCATGTCCTAAACACTTCTAGGTTTTTTTAAATGCTCAACTGATTCCTTACTTACACTGAACAGCTACTGCTTTCTTATGTTTTTTGGAAATTTTCCCCTTCTTTCCCTGCATCAGTTAATATAAACTAGAGGTCAGAGCAGCTCTTCATTATGAAAATGTGCTAGTTTCTATCTGTTCTGTGACTCATTTTTCGTGAAGAAAATCAAGAAGGAAAGAGTCTTTGAATCTTTTAGTGTGATGAAAAGTGCATAAAAATGATTCCTTTATGTGCTTGAGTGTATGATGTTTTCAAGGTTCTGTTTTTGAAGAAAATTTTCAGAATCCTACTGATCATATTGACCTGCTGGATTCTTTCTGCACCTCACATTTCTAGTGAGTGATACGTGGGAGCACTAAGTTGAAATCATCTGAGGCAAATCTTTATGCTTTTCAAAGAGTAGAACTTGCTATCCAAATCCAATGTCTGCAAAACACCATCTTAAAAATTCAAATGTCAGTGAAGACAATTAGCATGGGTTTAGTGAGTACCAAACTGAACTTTGGAAGATAAAGGAGGCAACCTTTGGCTTACTACAGAGCATCAGGCACAGAGGCTCTGCTGAGATTTGAGTTCTCACAAATCCTGAGGGTAACTGTGTGTAGTTGGCTGTTCTGTGTCCAGTTTGGCAGCACTCCTGTGCAGTGCCACCTTCCCAGAGACTGCACATTCCCTCTGAGTATGTGGTGCCCAACCAGCCAACTGTTTTTCTCCTTAGCCCCCCTTCCATGGCTGTGAAATATTTGCAGGACCTGTATTTCATGACTGGCCCAGTTACTGATTTATCTGCTGCACTGTTTATCCCACTGAGACCATGTTATTTTTTTCAGAGCTGACCTCCCTTGCTCAGAAACCACAGCTAATTTAGGTTTATTTCCCTCCCTGCCCCCTCCTCTTGGCGTGCTAACAATGATTCCAACTGGCTGTTAGCTTCCACTCAGGAATTGTCACCAGACCTTTCCAAGTTAAACCTTGCAAATGAAAATCACAATATGCTTGGCACTGTCATCACTTGGAGGTGCAGTGTGCCCTTAGGAGGTGGTGGTCATTACCAAATGTCAGCTTTGGGGAGATCCAACAGATGGGAATGCTCTGGTTTAGATTAACTGCCCATGTACTTTGGTCAGACAGATTCAGGGGTACTTCTGATGCCTTTGGAAGCCAGAATTCCAGTGCAAAGCACTGGAAAGGAAGGGAAACATGGAGATGGAAGGAAGTGCTTGAGGTGCACATGAAATGCTTTCAAGTAAGATTTTGAAATTGCACAAACAGTGCATACTCCTGTTTGTTTAAACAGCATGGCAGCAAAATCCATTAAAAATAAATCTGGGTGGGCATTCCCTCAGGTAGCTGAGACCAGTGCACAAAGCTCAGCTCATGGCCACCTCTGGACACCAGAACAAGCTCCTGGACACCAGGAATATCCTCCTGGGCATCAGGAACAGACCTGGACACCAGGAACATCCTCCTGGACATCAGGAACAGACCTGGACATCAGGAACATCCTCCTGGACATCAGGAACATCCTCCTGGACACCAGGAACATCCTCCTGGACACCAGGAACATCCTCCTGGACACCAGGAACAGACCTGGACACCAGAACAAGCTCCTGGNAGGAACAGACCTGGACACCAGGAACATCCTCCTGGACACCAGGAACATCCTCCTGGACATCAGGAACAACCTCCTGGACATCAGGAACAGACCTGGACGCCAGGAACATCCTCCTGGACACCAGGAACATTCTCCTGGACACCCAGTTATTGACAGTTGTCTGTGGGAACCAAGCATCAGCAATAGTAGCTGAAGCCTTTTAGAAGCAATCTTTTCTTGCTTGCTTTTCCTAGAACCAAAATAAAATGAGAACAGGATCTGTGGCCTGGCCTATCTCCAGAGAAATTTCATGGACTTTATTAATCAATTATATGAGGAAGATCACTGGGCAATGGGCAGATATGACAAGGCATCTCTGTGAACTTGGTGAACTTGCTGAGTTTTTCTAAGCAGTCCTTTTAAGGACCTCATTGTTTTTCCTGCTGAGGGAGAAGAGTCTCTCTTCACAGAGGCAATTTAAGGCAGTAGCTCCTTGTGATGAGAAGGAATGAAAACATGGCACAAAATCTTGGTTTTGGTAGGTAACACAGTAGGTCATGACAAGATTGTCTGGTTGCTGGTGCTAAACATGACCCACTCCACTGTTTCCTCTGTAACACCCTGCTCTTGGTATAGCCCATGGACAGCTCTGCTAAAGGAAGTCATCGTGGTTTGACTTGCTAAAAATGGCCTTCCCAGCCTGGGGAAAAACCAGGGATTCAGTTCTGAACTTTCCCAAATCCATCATTCCACGTGCCTTTGTAATTATAACTGATCAAAATGTCAATGATCTGTGTAGGGTAAGCAGGGAAGAAGGGCATGAAAAAGATTAGATATGGATAAACTGCAGCTGAATTCTAAACATACACAACTCCAGTGTGGGTGAGACTGAATATCTAAAAGAAACATTATTGATGTCATTAGTCATGAAGCTCTTCTAGGTATGAGCAAAAATGAAAGGCAGCACAAATCTGTGTCACACACCTCTCATTTGCATGTCTTCTTTAACCTGGATGTGTTCCCCATGGAGCTTCTGTAGGCTAGCCCAAAATAATCTGCCTGGATCCAAACAGACTTAATTTTCTGTGTATAAGGGGACTGAACTTGGCATTTCTGAATCTTACTAAGCTTTTCTTTTTAGGCTTAAACACAGGAAAGACTTCAAACCTCATTTCTCAGCTTATCGTGCAAATAATATTCTGAATCTTGCAGGATCATAACTTTTTGTATGAAGCTTTCCAGCTGTTTTCTGTAGATAAAAGACTTTAGCTGGGCACCAGGAGATAAGACTGTGGGACTGAGAAACTGCTGACTTAGTCTTGTAATCTTCCAGCATGGCATTCCCATAGGGAAGTTATGGATAGGTGTAACTCTGCACAAGTTAATGTTCTAATCCTTGAATCCCACTCAATGGCTCAGCCACTGAATTCGATGGAAATTCTGGGCACCTGACACATTTCAGGATTCAGTTTTAAACAGAGACTTTCAGTTCCTGGCAGATTGTCAGTGTGGAGCTCAAACTGATTCACTTGGGGCTGTTCTCTGGATTTGAGAGTGTCGTGTTCTGAGAGCAAACCTGGCTGGGAATGGCTGTGACACCCTTTGGAAGAACTCTGAACTTCCAGGCTCCAGATCAGGAAAAACTGTCAGGATCAAACATGATTTATAGCATGAAGAACTTTATTTATTGCCAGCAGAGAATGGCAGTGGAGTTTGGAATAGCTTGGAGCTTATGTTCTTTGCTTCTGATAGCAAATAAGACTGTCCATCCCTCTGCTGGGACAAAGGCTTGTCTTGATGTTCCAGATAAATCTGCTTATATAGACAAGGAGATGAAATTAAGGCAAATAAACTGAAGATGGAAAATTAGTTAGACAAATGGAAAAAATGCATGCAGATGGTTAGGAACACCTAAAAATCCCACATGGTGCAGTGACTGCTAAGCCAGCCAGCAATTTTTTATGAATGAGAAATCTAATAAGGAGGGGAAACCAGTTAAAATTTGCCCTGGAGCAATTGTAACTTCTACACCTCTTTTTTTGGTTCATAAACACCTCTGTCGCCTGCAAAAATACTTGTGAAGATGCTTTTTAATATGGTTTGCTAAGTTCTGTTGCTTGACTTCATTGTTCCTGCAAATCAGCAAATGAATTCCATTCACAGTTTGATTTCTTCCCTAAGACAAGGAATGTTCCTGCCAGATTGCTGTTCCTGCATTTTCCCTCCAAGCTCACCCAGCTCTGGAGCTCTGTGCAGGAATACACAAGTGCAGGATCCATGTGGAAAGAGCCAGACTATGACAGGTATTCTGCAGTGCTAATCCATTGAGAAACTCGAGCCATACATTGGATGGCACTTTTATCTCACATTTAATGGGTAAATACAGGCAGTGAAGTTGTTGGCTGTGTGTCACAGTCCCTTTGTCTCAGCTTCACGTGGCAATCATTCTCTTCATTTCACTTGAGCTGTCCTGCAGCTGATTTATCCCCAGCCCAGCAGATAAGACACTTAGACAGTGATTGGAGTCAAATCATTCCAGTTTGAGACCAATGCAAGACAAAGCTGTGTGTTTGAAATCCTTAGATTTTTCCTTAGAGTAAGGAAGAAGAGAAGGTGTTCTCTTCAGCTTTGTTTGCTTGTTTATTCAGAAGTTCGTGACTTTTTAATATTCTACTTTGTAGAGGACAATGCTGATGCAAAGTAGATAAAGAAAATAAGAAGTCTAAAGTAGAAAAGGTCTAAAAATCAGAGAAGGCTTTGGAGGTGGTGAGAAAATGAGAGGTGACATGAGAACGGGAAGGAAAGAGGAAGGTTATGTCATTAGAGGCTGGAATTCAATGTTTTGATGAAACTCCATGGATACAGGAAGGAGCAGGGCGGGTAAAAATAGCCAAATGAAAATGGTATGAGTTCCAAGAATTCAACTCTGAAAAGAAAAAAAGAAATATATGTTCTTGCTCAAAACCAGGCAGAAAAAGTTACGTATTCTTATGAAGCACTAGAAAGAATGAAGCGAAATTTGCTGTCTGCAATTTCTTTACTTTTTTTCTCCAACGAAAACTTGAAATTTTGTGTTATTATACACATCTCTTCCAAATCCTCAGTGGCCGGGTTCCCAGGAGAGGGAACAGTTTGTCAGAAAAGTCATCTCATCAGAAGCCCTTGGATGCTGTTCAGATCCGAGGAGTTCTCGGGGCTGAGCACATGCAAATGCTGACAGAGAGCAGAACTGTCTCCCTCCCTGAGTGACAGGAGCACTCCTGGTCCCTGCAGGAGGAAGTGGCCATCACTGAGAGAACAGTTTACTTTGCAGGACGTTGATTTGCGCAGAGCCAGCAGACAATTACACTGGAGTCTCTATTTTCTTGTACTGAACTCTGTGTGCTCACAGTTCCCCTTGGAGATTCATTCTTATCTACAGAACAGAAAGCTCTTACTACAAGAAAAAGAAAGAAAGAAAATCAGCCCGTTTGCTTACTTTGATTTTGTTTTTGTTAATTTCTGAACAGATGGTAACATACCACAATGGAAGTTTTATAAAAATTTCCATCTTTTAAGTGAGTGCAGGCCTGAAATTTTTCCCTGGTGAAAAAGCGGAGTGTGAGTCATTAAACAGGCTCTGTGCTATCTTCCTGGGGTTTTCACTCTGCAGTCAGAAGAGTCAGAAAGCCCTTCCATTACAGTTACTACCTTTTTTTTCCCCCTTCACCTGGGCAAATGGCCAATTCCATCATCTCAGGCTCAGCAGGAACAAGGAAGGTACAGTCTGAGGAGGGATGTAATGCACAGACAAGGGGAGAGGCATTGCTACAGGCCAAGAGCAGGAGCCCAGTCCTAGAGCTCAAACAATTGTCAAAAGGAGTGGCCTGATTTATGACTTCTCTAGTCCAGTCTGAATTCAGTAATTGAAAAGTTATGGGCTGGGTTTACGAGGGAGATGTTCTGTTGCCTGCAGAGTGCTCAGCACCTACTGAGTCTTGGCCCCAAATTATCATTATGGAGATAGAAAGTCTAAACTTAATCTTTGTTTGGACTCAGATTGAAATTTGGCACTGATTGCTGTGGGACAAATAAGGCCCAGAGATGCTGAGTGTTCTTTTCTGCAGGTCTTCTGATGTGACCTTGGAGAGCTGGAGGAGTCCAAGCTCTCTGGTCTCCAGTACTGTTCATCTTAGTGAAGTTACAGAACTTTGCTGAGGGGGATTGGAAATAAAAGGAATTTTTACACTAAGGCTTCAGGGCATTTGTAAAATCCTCTGTGTCTCCCCAGGGCCCTGAGTGCAGGCTCTGGTGCCCAGTCCTCACACACAGCAGCTCCATGAGCAGTGCAGCAGAGCAAAATTATCTCAGAAAAAACAAACCAGGCTCTGAAATTTGCATTTTGGACTTGCCTCTGTATCACATCGAGGTGATGCCTTTACCAGCTTTGGAGTGGAGATGTGACAAAGTTGCTGACAATTAATGGGCATGTTAGAAATGCAGAAGGATGGATGGATGGATGGATGGATGGATGGATGGATGGATGGATGGATGGATGGATGGATGGATGGATGGATGGATGATGGATGGATGGATGGATGGATGGATGGATGGATGGATGGATGAACCTTCAAGGTCTCTGTCATTCAGGAAAAGATGAGTTAATCCTTCTCAGTCTGTGTGACACTTAATGACATGTACAGGGGAGGTGAATGGCATCTTGTTGCATAGCAAGGGTAATATAGAACACAATTTCCCCTGAAGAAATAGCTCACATACCTTATATAATGAATGAGCTCATTTTGCCTGTGTTTGCCAGAAACAATAAAAGTTAGAAAATGTCCCAGTAATTAAAATAAAGTGTTACCCAGATTTATGGTGAGAAATGTGAAATGTCAGGCAATTGAGTGCAGCTCCACACTCACAAATAAGCTTCACATTCGTTAGAACAGGTTGCATTCATTAGGAGGAACAGTGTGGGTCCAGTGCTGGCCCCAGAAGGCAAGGAATGGTTTCTCCTGCACAGGGAAGGAAAGCAGAGGGGAGGGAAAGGTGCCAGCTGGCACACTCCCTGATGGATCCTGGTCCTAGTGCTGATGCTGCAGCAGGCACGGGACAGACAGGATCAGAGCTCCAAGATGGGCCTTGGATTATGTGATGGATGGTGAGGGGGAGAGGAGAGGGAGTCCCACTGTCAGCCTGCCACGTGCAGGAAAAATTCTAATAAACATTTTGGAAGGGTGCAGATGAAAAAGGAAATCTAAGCATAGCCAGCCTTTCCTGCAGTCCTGCCTCTCACAGTCACTGTTCATTATTTTAATAAAAATGCTGTACCCAGGAATAGTTGAGAAGTTTACTAGATATGAGCTCATCTCTTGCTTAAAATAATCTTAAACCCAAATTATTTTTTCTATGCACCGTTCTTTGTCAGAGGGCCACGTCAGTGAAGTGGGTTTAATCTACATAAATGCCATTCCTGTAGCCACAGGGAACCCTGGAAGTGCAGAACTGCTGGAGACAGACGTGGAACTCTCTGAAAGTCTGGTGGAAGCTCATTTGATCAGGTCCTGCTGCAGCATCCCCAGTGCCTGTGTGCTCTGTGCAGCTGGAGGAGGGCAGGCTGTGGAAATGTCCTGCTGGGGCCCAGGGACTGGGACACTGGGAACCTGCTGCCCCAGTGTCTCCTGTCACCAGCTTTTGTGCTCCTCTCTTCTGACACAGCTAATTAAAAATTGAAGAGACTTGAAATGAACATGCTTTACATAAAAGCTAGTCTGACAGTTGATGCTGTCTAGAAACGAAAACGTTCAGTGCCTTTTTCCTGAAAAAGAGAACAGGGCAATGTTAAATCAGACATTTCAGTAAATACAAATCAAGTGGGGGACTTCTCTACCTGCTTCTAGCAGACTGAAGTGTCTGATTCAAAACACAGCCTGTCTTGTCCACTGAAGTATGGAACAGGTCTTATGGACAAAAAAAAAAGAAATTCAAACAATCCCAGTCCTCTTTGACTTTCAGTGTTGGATTCTGTTATTGCATAGTTTTGATCTGGGAGTAGTTCTAGGAATATCATGGAGTTTTGTTAGGAAAAAACCCAATCATGAAGTTAAAAGCAGTTGATTTTAACTTGGTAAAAGATTTGGATTGTGATAAAGATCTGCAGGGTGGCCTTAAGCCAATTGTATATCCTCTCTGTTCTGCAGTTCCACATCTGTAAAATGACAGAATGAATTTGTTTCGTTTTCATTACATGCTTGTAGGAAAAATCTCATTATGCTAATGAGGTGTGCATGTACTTTAATCACAGGTTCATTCAGAAAGCCCAAAAATGAAATAAATATGAGATCAACGCATAAGAATTTGTGAGAAAGGAGTAGAAATGAGGGATTTTTAGGACAGCACGTTCTGAATGAGTGAAGTGATGATGCAAGCACTGATCTCCAGAGTGCCTGGTGCTGTGTGTTATTTATAGGAGGCACAGGCCTCTCCAATAAATTGCAGGTTCACCTGTCAGACCAGCAGACAGGGGATCACTTTACAACAAGAGGGAAGAGGTCATAAATTTCAAGCAGCCTTGTTCCCTGCCATGATTTTGGGTGTTGAGCTGCTCTAAAGTGTACCAAAGGACGTGGGGAGAGACACCAGGATCAGAAGCCGTGGTGATGAAAACCCAGCGAGCAGATCAGAAGATCTGACAGAGTCTTTGTAGCAAAGGTGCATTAAGCTTATCAATATTATTTGCAAAATACAGATACCTAATGGATGAGAAATGATCTCAAAAAGGGAGGAGATTATGGAAGAGAGAGGTGGATCCCCTGGAGTCCGTGAGAGGCTGTGGAGGGAGGGAATGCTTGTCCTGTGGGTTCTGGGTGAGGTGGGAGCGAGGCCATGTCACTGCTGCTGTCACAGGTGGGTCATGCTGCTCTGGAGCCCAGCTCTGCTGCCTTTGCCTCATGCCAGCAGCTGCAGCAGGGCCAGCAGCACTCCCAGAACGTGCAGAGTGTGTGTGGCAGGGCAGGGAGGGCAGGGCCCCCACCTTGTTTGGTGCAGCTCGGGTTTTGCTGATCAGGAGCTCCTCTAGGGCAAGGCTGCCACACTGACTTTAATATTGATCACTTTGGGATAAGCTGTGGCAGAGACTTGCTTAAATCCAGGCTTAAATGTTTGAGATGAGCTGATTTTTCTTCCCTGGAATGGTGATGGTGGCTCTGGGAGCTGCTGAGGGTGGACAGCAGAAGCTCAGTGCACTGCTGACAGGGACAAGGCTTTGGCTTGGTGTTCCTGTCCCTGCCTCTGCCCTGTTTGCTCCTTGCTGATTATGCTGAGAAATGAAAGATTTGCTGTTCATGTAAATGGCAAAAAGTCTGTGCAGCCCTGACTCCCTACAGGACTATTCTGTGAGCTCCTTTGGGAATCCCAAGAGTTCCAGCTTTATTCCCTTCTCTGACTCTGATTTTTCCCAGTGAATTCATTTTTTATTGGCGGTAGCAAGCATGTTTTTTGGATTTTTTTTTTTTAATGAGGTGTTTGGCAGCATCCACCGGGACATGTAGGTGCAGAGTGTGTGAGGGAGGGAGGGGCAGCCCTGAGCAACATACCAGGCAACTTGGGACGAAAAAACTCCAAAAAATGGAGAACTCTTTCATGGGCTTTTAACAACCCCTCGCCTCCCATACTTCCTAGGGTGCCTGATCATTTCCTGCAAATTAAATATGAATTTTAGGTGAGAGCAAGTCAGTTTTAGGTGAGACCTGTTTTAAGCAGGTCATATGTTCATTACATGTATTCATTATGGATATGTGGCCAGTGGGCCATGACCAAGAGGTTCTGTACCTGAGAAAGATATAAAAGATACAGGAGACAGGCCATGGAGCTGAGCTGGACAGAGCCAAGAATTTGGGAAAGGATTAAGGAAATAATGCTGAGTTCTGAATCCACGGGGTTCTCTGGGAAAAGCTGTGAAGGTGGTAAAATAAAAGCTAGACCAAAGCCCTAAAACACAGCCTTGCTGCCATTGCTGAAAAGTCCCAGCCACCTCACAGAGCTCTTTGCCCTGAAAGGTGTGCTGTAAATAGTTGACTTTTCCATTAATTAAAAAAAGGAGACTGTTTTAGTTGTCATGAGTCTATCACTGACCTTCTCAGACAGTGAAAAGTTTTGTTTGTTCATCTTAAATATGACTGATTCTTGAAACTTTTTTTTGGTAACTTTTTAGATGTCCTAAATTCGCTTATTTCAGTGCATATCTCAGAGAAATATGTACAAAAAGAAGTGGTGTCTTTAAAATAAATGTTTCAAAATTAATTTGGCCGAAAAGATAATTTAGTTCACATTTGTGAAGTAATTTTCTGTAAGTGGAATATTCGTGTTGATGAAAAATTGAAAGATTTGAATGGAAAAGATCACCTGACTCTCAGATAATCCTTTCCAACAGAGAGTTTGATACCTTATTCCTCAGGTTCCGGATAGTTTGGCATTCCCCAGTTTCACTAATTGATCAGTGAAAATGACGACTTTGATAAATGATAATCTCTAAATGAAAAGAGGCAAGGAAATATCCTGGCCACGCAGAAGTTGTTTTACTTCTGTCCCAATTAGCAATGAATATGTACCAGCATGGAGCAAGTGGAAATTGGCTGCTCCAAGGGCTGTGCTGTCTAATGTGAGCTGCAGCAGGAATTTTGACATGTCGCATTCGCACCCACGCTCCCCCCTTCCTTCTTCACAATCTTCACAATAGGCCCTTCCCAAACGTTTTGTCAAATAGCTGCAATATGCAGCACAGCCCTTGCTAATCCCCAGCTCTCCCCGAGCAGGCAGGCAGAGAGGCAGAGGGGGCTGGGGGAAGCCTCTTCTCCCGTGTGTGTACAAACACAGGCACCAACAGCCCCCAGCCCGGGGGACGTGCAAAAGGTGGGACCCGCTGCCGGGAGAGGCACCGAGTGAAGGAGCTGGGGAGGGAGCAGAACTGCCTGTTCAATATGGAAAATGGAGTCTGCTTTGTGTTCTGGGCCTTTGGAATCTGTGGGTGGATTGGAACTGGCAGGCAGGGAGCAAACACCCACCCACCATAGGGCTGTGTGGTTCAGAAGTTTACAAGAGTGTTTGTGTTCCAGGAGCTGTTGGCCTTGAAGCCAATGGAGAGGGGGAGGAGAAGAGGGAGAGAGTGAGAAAAACACTGTGGTGTTAGGGCCCTTCCTCGGAGATATTTTTCCCCTCTCCTTTCTCCAGCTCCAGGGCTTTGGAACTGGAGCAAGACAAACAGTGACTGGGGGACAGATTAATCTGATTTTAAGATGTCCATCATCGAGAGGCAGAGACTTGAGAAGCCACTGCCACCTTAATGCCACAGGACTCCCTTGGCTCCCCCTCCTCCTGCCCTGCTGCTGTTTCATTCTGCAGAGTCTGTGGGATGGAAAGACGTGGAAGTTTTGCTGTGTTGTTCCTGCAGGAGCTGAAGCTTGGTTTCTGTCCCATCATAGCTTTCGGTTTGGAAGCTGCCACTGCAGTTGCTCACTGTCTGAGTATTGCAGATACAGAAACTGAGGCACAGAGAGACTGAGCAACTTGCCCAAGGCAACAGGAAATCTGTGGGAGATCTGGGAATAGACCCCAGATGTCCTGAGTTTTCTGTCTTAACCACAAGACCATCCTTCCTGTCTCTTTGGTAGTCCCCTCTGCTTCAGGAATTCCATTTACGAATTCCACCCATAAACAATCTGTTGCACGATCCAGTGATTTACTTGCATTCAAAAGTCATTTGGAAGAGAAAATGGCACCTCTCTTAAAATGAACTGCAGCTACTGCTTGCTGTCCTTTCTGTCTAGGGGATGAAGGAGAGGGAGTGAAAAAAAACCACCCAGCTTCCAGAGCTGAGAAGCTTTTCCATTACTATCCAAACTTCTTGCAGGCATTAGTTTGGTTCTTTAAAAGAATCAGGAACTCCATATGTGATGTTTGAGTATATCTGACCATTTATATTTTAGTGGATTAAAAAAAAAAAAGCCTGAAACTGCACTAAATCCATCTAGGGAGTGATCCTGCTGCTGGTCCCCATTGTATCCGAGTGTCTCTGATGACAGGCTGGTCAACTGGCAGAGCCCTGGGGGAATTCACTGTGTGTCTGGTGCTTCTCCCTTGTCACAGTCACAGTCAGAGCTGCTCTAAGAGGAGGCTGAGGGCTGGGAGGGGTTTTTGTTCTACCAAAGCACTCTCTTCCGTTTGGAAATGGTGGAGTGGTCCCTCATATTATTGAAAAGTAACATATGTACCTTCTCAGTAATATAATTTAAAAATTATTCTAAACTAAAACCTTTTAGATTATCCTGTTACCCAGTGAGGAATTTTCCTAGCCTTGCTTTCTCTTAATGTGGTAACTTCTTTAGCATCTGGAATCAACGAGATTGGCCTAGATTGTTAAATCCCATCTTTAGACCTTGGTATTGCTGTAATATCTAAAAATCCCACTCATTGATCACCAAATCCACGGGTGATGGATTGCATAAACAGAAACTTCAAGGGTCCTTCTTGCTGCCAGTGGCTTTCTATTAAAGCAATTTGATGAAGATCCTCCAAGTGTCTTCTCTGAGCTCATGAGGACACAGCTGCTGACCTGGACTAGTAGCTTTGGTTCCTGCCTCTTCTGAAGCCATTTGCACTTTGAGGGTTGATGTCCAAGTTGGGTATGTGAGAGTGGGTTCTTCTCTGGGGAAATACTGACTTAGGGGAAAGGTCAAAGCTCTTAAACGACTCTTACACCTTTTCTCTTTATTCTGAATGGGATTTCAGAATATAAGAGTACAAATAAAACACAAGAGCTTGGTGTGTGCCCTGCCCCATTACAATGAGTCTGAGTAAATCACAGCGGGTTTGTTTTCCAATTCTCTTTTAAGCACTGTTTGGATATTTGTCTGCTTGCTCCTCCTCTTTTGTCCCGATGTGATTTTTCTGCTATTCCACTGCCATGAACTCTTCCAGAGGAGACTGTCCAAAATTCATTGTCTGTGTCCCTCAGTCACACTCTTATGGATGAACAGTACTTACAAGTCCTTGTTGCAGTACAAACACTATTAACAATTGTGCTGGTGTGAAAGTGCTCCCCAGCCCTTTTTGGCACACAGTTGACAAGGCTCTGAGATAACACTGGAAACCTTTTCAGCTTGTTCCTTAAGGTGATGCTAAGTGGTGATTGAAATGTTTGTTAGAATTCTGGGTGTGCAGTCCGTGGAAGATGGGAGAAGACGCAGTTTTTTTGCTTTGAGATTTGATATTAATAGAAAGTAAGAGCATCTCACTCCTGACCTGAATAATAAATCCATAATGGAGTTGGCAGTGCTGCTGGGCAGTGAGTGTCTGTGCCATGGTCAGTTGGTGTCCGTGCTCTGGGCAGTGGT
>VXBQ01013899.1:6510-41884 GCA_013400175.1 Phainopepla nitens
AAGTTTATTTTTTCTTTTTTTTCCTATAAAAAAAAAAAAAAAAAAACAAAAAAAAAAAGAAAAACAACTTCTGTCAGGACAGTTTAAGTCAAAATCTGGACCACACTTCTCCAAAAGCAGAGTGCGTTGATAGTTGCCATAGAGGCGGTGTGGTGCAAAGTCTGACAAACAGGAAAGTCTGGAGAAGCATTTCATAACTGAAACTTCTAGCAAGTTGAAATAACATCAGTGTTGCCTTTAGTAAAAGGCTGAGCAGACATTCCTCATTTGTGAGGAAGCCATCCCCACAGGAAACTGCTCATGCCCAGCTCTGGCCGCGCTCCCTGCAAGGGAGACATCAGCTGAGACTGCCCCTCCCTCGTCCAAGGGCAGGCATGTGTTCAGAGACAATTGCAGTTTAGAGATGCTTTGTCTTCCCCCCACCCTATTGCTGCATGCACTCCTTTAATTAATGGAAAGGAAGAGAGAAACGTGTTCTGAAAAACTGTTCAGTTTATACTTTGAGTACTTCAAAACTTTCTCCTCTGCTCCCACAAGGGAAGGAGTTCAACTCCACCAACTCAAGCACATCCTGCAAGCTTGGCACTTCAAAATGAACTTGCTGTCAGCACAAGAGAGGAGCATGGCAGTGCACCCAGGGGCTGGGTGCAAGGGGTTCCTTGGAAGGCAGGAACAGTTGCTAGGGCCAGAAGCATCACTGAGGAAGCAGGCTTCCAAAATAATCCCTAATTTTAACATGGCAGCAGACACTCTAGCTGGAAGTCCAGTTCATATTGAGTAATCAGAGTTTCCTCAAACAATTCTATTTACTTGTGGCTCCTGAGAAGGGGTTAATTACAAGCTTTCCTACTCATTGGGGCATGCTGGATGATTGGGGCATGTGGAAATTAAATTATAGCCTAAATCCACCCTCTAATTTCAATGCAAAGATAGGTTTTCCTTCCTCTATGACACTAGTGCAGAAATATGTTGTGACTAATGTCCCAAAATTCAAGCCAGGAACATTTATTCCCTCTTCTCATGGATTTTGCTATTTTAAAAATATTAAAACCAAGGGAAACATATTTGATGCTTGCAGGAAAATGAGAATATTATACTTTATTACATTTGTCCTAAGAATTTTTATGGCACCAGTTAAAACTGGACACTAACAGTTCAGTAAATATGGTGCAGAAAAATTTTGAAAGGAGACAGCAAACACTTAGAGCTTGTCACTTGTTCAGGGACAATATTTGCTAAGAGAGCTTGTAAATGTGTATATCATCAAACTGTTCTCAAGGCACTTGCCTGAACAGCAGTTGTTACACCCAGCATAATATCTGCAGGTAGTTGGGTGCTATGAAAATGCACTTGTTTGGCTATAAGCAGCATCAGTCCAGTTGGTAACTGAAAATCCATTTGTATGAAGTATTAACCAAGTCTTATTTCTGCAAGTATTTTTGCACATCTGGTCCTGTGATCTCAAATGCATGAAATTAGATTTATGCCTTTTTTTTTTTTCCACTGGAGGATGGGACACTTACTCTGTCAAGCTACAGAAAAGCATTTTATTTGACCCTCATCCTTTCAGCACACTCTTCAGATCTTGTTCTGTCATTTTATCTTCAGTGTGTACTATTAAATGTCTGTATTTAGCATCCTTTATCAGAAGAAAATGACACCAGTGATGAACTTCCCCAACAGTCAAAGTTCAGGGTTGTTTTATTTTGATGGCTCCCCCTGAACAACACCCTTGACAATTTGTGGGTTGCCTCTTTACCTTTGTTCTGAGATCAACTAGCACAGAATTGGTTTTTCAAAACGTGCTAGAATAAGGACCCTGTGGATGGTTGCCCTGTTTGGTCTGGTTTGCCAGCATCTGGAAAGCATCCGTGCTGTAGATTAGAAATATCCAGTCATAGTTTGCAGCAGCAGATTCACATCCAACTCTTGAGGGACCACAGTCCAATTTTTTTAAGCAGTTCTTTCTGTGATGTTTCATCAGAGCAGCAAGGAGGAGAAAACCCAAATGAGCTGGTTGATTCTCGTAGGATGGTTAAAGTGCCATGTCTTGCCTCAACACAGGAGTAAGGACATTCACTTTCTATTTTAAATCTTACAAGTCAAACAAGATATCACCCACTTATTTACTTCTGTACAGAGGAGTTTTATCAAAATCTCTGTGGTATTGTCCTGCAGCTGTGTGTCAGTTTAGGGTAAGTTTTTCCATGAACTTCGTTTTAAGGCTGTGCAGTGGCCTGTTCTTCAGAAGTCTCCTGAAACAAGGTAATACAGTGAGCATGAGCAGGAAGAGACAATATTAACTGACAGTATTGACTCCAGAACAATGGCAGAGTTATGAAACTCGTGTTTGTGGTCAGTGTGAACATACACCTGTAGCTCAAGCACTCCAACACTCGCAGGCTAAAGTTGTGTCAAAGGCTGGCCTACTTTTCTGCAGTCCTCAAAGTTCCCTGTGCAACATCTTCCTAGTTCCCAGAGCTTTTTCCAGCTGTATTGTAACCATTGTTTTTCTGCCTAGGAAGTCCTTCCAGCAGAGCATTATGCTCTTTGAAAGATGGGTAGAGCTGTAGTGAAAATACAGTTATACCAGAATCACTGGGAGTATCATTGAACTTTATATTACTCTGCAGACAAGGAAACTTCCATCTTCAGCCTGGTCTGCTGTACACACAGGAACTGAAGTCAATGACAGTCTTGGCCATCAGCTCCCAGAACAGTCACTGAAGTTTTGAACTAGTCTGATGCAGCATTCCAAAGTTGAGAAATCTGCTTGGAAGCAACATTGAAATAAGTGTCCAGTTTCATTGTTAGGCTGGTAGGTCTCTGGCAGCTCACTCATTTGAAATGCTTACCTGCTGCAGTGTTTACAAAACTAACAAGGTAGCAGCTTTCACTGGCTGAAAGATTCCCCTTTGTTTTGAGGTTTCCTCTGTGCACTTCCTCAGATCTCACTCTGTTAGACTCCTTGCAGTGGAGTAGAAAGACAAACTATCAAATTCATGGGTTAAAAGGAGACACTGGCCAGCCAAAAGAAGGAACAGGACTTCCCAGAAGCTGGGACATGTACTCTGGAGAGACCCAAAGCAAAACTTGCATGTAGCTTGCTCGGATGCAATTTTAAAATGCCCTAGAAAACATGAGTTTCTTCTCCCTCATCCATATTTCTGGTTTCTTGAACCTTCTTACTTTCTACAAAACCTAAAATACTTTACAAGCAAGAGTTATCCACATTCTCAGTTAGTCTGACTGGAACAAGTCTCCCCCTGGCAGCATTGAGAGATCTTTGTTTCAGAGACCAGAGTTTCACACAGAAGCTTTGGGCAGGTTGTAGTTGGTAGTCAAGGTACCTTTACCATATCAGAATTATTTCCAGCGTTGACAGAAGTTCTGCACTTTGCAATGATCTCCAGTTCTGGTGTGCTAAACACAGAGTCATCATGTTTCTTACGACTGAGTCACGAGACACACCTGCAAGTAAAGCAAGATCAGTTTTACCAGGTTTGGTTTTACCTATCTGATTCCTGAGTGAACACCAAAAACTTCATGTCTTCCCCTTGTTAACTTTCATTCAAAAAAGTGTTAATATTTAACTGTGCTTAACCTGTGATTTGCATTAACTCAGTGTCTGAGCTGCTGCCAGTTGTCTGCTTGTCCCATTGAATGCCATCCCTGTGTAGTGTTGGAGGTGGGGGTTTGTGCCCATGGCAGTGGAAGGGCCATCACAGGATACAAATGAGTTGCCAGGTGCTGCAGAGAACACATCTGACAGCAACTTAAAAGTGGAAGTTGACACTGGAGTTCAGGTTTTTCTTTTTAATCTGCAATATTGCTTCAGCACTTTGTAGTTACAAATTTGTGCCTAAGATTTATCCTTTGATCTCTCCAAAGCCTACTCATCCAGCATTTTACTGGAATTATGGTTTCAGTATTTTTAATTGCTTGCTTAGTGCCAACCTAATGAAGTACTTAAAATAATGCAGTTGTCATTAGCAAAATTATTTCCCCTTGTTTCCTTTGTATCATATTAATATATCAGTTACTCTTTGCATCCTTGGAAGTCATTGGTACCTTATGCTTCAGCTGTTGTTACAGTATTTGAATTTCCACAGAGCAGAAGATAGTAATTTAATCCATCAAGTGAGAACTGGTGGAGCTTCTCCCCCCCCGCTGCCCCCTGCATCTTCACAGCCTTCACAGGATAAAAGCCAAGCTTATACAGGTCCAGAGAAGCAGGGGAGGTATCCAAAAATCCTCAAATTAAACAGATACTGTTCAGAGGAGGGGTTTTTTTTGTTAATATAGATATCTGATGTGGCTCTTGGGCCTCTGGCAAAAAAAAAAAAAGTTTTCTATAAGCTAAAGCAGCCTTAGTGTGGAAGCTGATTTGATTTGTTCTTACATGTTTATCTCTGAGTTTAGGCTGATCCCAGAAAGAATGTTGAGTCAAAATTTTACTTGAAATTTGTTAAGATAGCAGGCTACTATAAGTCTCTTCTGATTTTCTAAGTTAGGCAACTTCAAATTTGGGCTCAGAGTCTCCATTAAAGATAAGCAAAGCGCTGGTTTGCATCTAGCAGTCAGTGTTTGTATGGAAGTAGGAGGTGTGCTGCATTCCCAGGTGCAGGGAGAAAACAGAAATCATCATCATCTATTAGGGTCCACATGGCAACACTGAATTTTGTCTTTTTTTTTCTGCATATTAGTATTACAGAGTTTATAAAATTTAGTTATTTAAGCACATGAAAGGTGATTTTTGCACATCTGTTGCTCTCACATCTTAAGGAGCCCATCATATGTTTATTCTAGATGTGCAATAAACTGCACTAGCAAGCACAGACTATTAAAAGCTTTTCTCAAGTGCTGCCTTTTTGTCCTGAGACTACATCAGGAGCACTCACAGAAGCAGGTTTGTCATTTGTGTAGCATCACTCCCCAAGCAGTTTGAGGGAGTATCCCCATACTCTGCTTGGGCATTACTGTGAGGTTTCCAAAGCCCTTTGGCCTCCTGCCCAAGCAGACACTGTAGGACTGTTGGGAGGCTCTGTCTAGAAGACACCTGACAGCAACCCAGGTTCTCTTAGGAGCCACATCTCAACTGCACGTTGCTAAATTCTAGTTGACAGCCAGGATTTTCAGCTGTGATTATGAGCTTGAGATTCCATTGTCATATTTCTCCTGAACAGAGTTCTCACTGTGACAGAAATGTTATGTGTAGAAGAGACTTAAGGGACACAGTATCAGATTAGTTCAGTCATGAGTGAGCCTTTGAGTTGATCATGTTCATGACTAGAATTTCAGGCAGCATTGTTCTGGGAGAATGGCAGGCTTAGGTAAAACGAGGAAGGAAAAGAATTTTTTTATTTTCAGTCAGCATTTGGGATAGCAGTGCAGAAAAGAAGAGTGTTATTTAATTTATCATATATTGAAAGGATTGTAACTAACTAGGAGCAGCAGTCTTCCATTAGAGATTGAAGTGCAGGGCATTATACTTCCTAATTGTACAGAGGACTCTTTCTGTGGGTTGGTCTGTATGCTGCACTGTACATAACCTTCATCTGCTCTGTAGCAGGTCAGAAGCCTGTTTGGTCCTTGGGACAGTTAATTATATCAATCTTTGCTTATTTATCAAGAAATTACTCACCAGTGAAAGCAGATTGCTGCATGCCTTCTTCCTCCTCTTCACATGACCTAATTTAAGCCTTTTGAGAAGGAAGGCAACACTTGCTTGGAATCAAGAGTTCATCTGATGTTTTAAGTGTCAGAAACTTCTGATCAGGGACAGCCTGCTGAGGAAGCAGGGAGTTAATATCAAGTACTTTGGTTTAGAAGGTCGAAGAAAATTGTATTTCAGGAGGCAGTGGAAAAGCTGGCTATTTTCACAGCTTTAAATAAAAATTTTGTGTATGGGAAAGTAAGGGGGGGCCCAGTTTTGATTCAAGTGGTGGCATGAACTGTTGCTAATTCTGCTTAAGGGAGTTCTGCAACACTCTCAACTGCTCTTGAAGGAAGTTTTGCAGGGAGAGAAGGTAGAAGAACAACCATTTTATCCATTAATATACTGCCATGTGGTGAAATAGACCAGCCCATCTGGAAATTGGACACCAAGAAATACCTACCAGCCTTTAGTACAGGTGGGTCTTCTGAAGGTATTGTAGACATTTCACTTCCAGTTTAACTCTTCAGAGTAGATTTCAGTGCACTAGAATACTGGCCTGTCAGAGTCCAACTTTAAATTCCACTGTTTCTCAATTAAAGTTACTTCCTTTCCCAGAAGCTGAAATAAAGAGAGGAAAAGTCCTTCTGTTTGTAATTTTGCTTGAACCTTAGTAGCCTTAAAGTGAAATTTAAAACCAGCTCAGTCCAGGAAGTGGTGTCCTGCTTCTGAGCAAAGAAGACTTCCAAAAATACCTGCCTTTGCATTTTTCCTGGTCCATGCTTCTGTCACAGCAGCTATGTGGAGAATGGGTTACCATCCCCAGCTGCTTGTTGCCTCATTTTCAGAGTCACTAGCCAAGCTGCTCAGATGAGCCCTGCAGCCTCCTGCGTGCTGGTTTAAACAACTTCAGCAACAGGCTGAGGAGCAGGAGCTGTGCTGGTCGGCAGTTTCACCAACAGCTCAGCTGTTCAATTTGAGGGAGAGAGTAAGAAGCAGCTGGGGAGGGCTGTAAGCAGAGTCCTCTCCAGCCACTGCTGCTGCTGGATGTTCTGCCCACAGCCTCAGATCAGATGAGCTCAGCACAGCCTCTGCTGTGTTCTCCAACACTCAGCACCACCTTACTGAGGAGGCTTCTCACACACCATGTTTAGTTATGCAGCACCAATTCTAAAAACCTAACTTACCGTTATTACTTGAGCATTTTAGCTTCACATTGGTAAGGCTGTGGTCACATAATTCCTTCTAAGAGAAAGGCATTTGTAAGTAAGGTAGTCATTTTGTCTCTTGCCCTTAACCTCTGCAAGAAATCTTTAGCATTACTATCCTGTGTGAACAGTTACTGCCTGGTCACCAGGCAAAGTCACAAACAGAGTCTGGAACCATGCAGCAAATGCCATTAGAGACTCTATTCTCTGCAGCTCTCAGTGAACCAGACAGAGGAAATCGTTGGCTAAAAACCCCATGTAGCCTTGGAGAGCAAATGCATGTTGTTTCTCTTTCCAGAAAGAGACATAGAAGCCAGTAAATTTCTCAGTCCAATTTGGGCTGTTCATTTATGGAACCCTCATTAATCCAAAAGGCATCATTACAGTTGTATTGTTGCCATAAAAATGCAGTGTTTAAACAGCTCCAGAAAGGAATTCTTTTATGTGCTTCCCCCTGTAATTCCTTCAAAGGGAGCTGCATTATACTGCTAGCATGCTGACCTTAAGGGTTAGTTTCATAGGAAGCAAGAAACACTGGTTCCTTGGTTTTCCAAGCATCTTCCATTCTACCACTAGAACGAGTTCCTTTGCTCCCATCACTGGCAGCCCCTTCATGACCACCTTCTCCCCATCTACACAAACCAGAGGGGAGGCATTAACCAGGCAGCTGTAGCACAGCCTCCACTGCTGATCCCAGCCATACTGCCTCTTAAAGTTCTCTTTCTCATACAACTGGAGCCCTGACAGTGGCCAGCTGAAAATGTTTCACAGTTCATGATGGTCTTGCATTTCTTTTCACTGATAAAACATTACCTTGTTTTCCTTCTTAGTAGCACTGTCTACATCATTCCTGGTTTTGCCAGTTCTGAAATAGTAAATGCAGCGAATGAGGCAGTAGAATGTTTGGAAAAGTGCAAATTCAAATAAAAAAGCACTATATTTTAATGTAGACACACTTGTAAAGGGTGCAGATAATGGCAGTTTTTGAGCTGTGTAACTAACTTCAGCATTCACCTTAACATGAATGCTTATGAAGTCCACATTTTGAAACACCAAAATAATATTTATGAACATAATAGTTGTATCTGCTGTAAATCTAGCTTTCCAATAAGTAATTTTTTATTTTATTATTATTATTACCTATATTGAAAGAATCAGCTTGTGAATTACAGCTAATTGTATTTATACATTCTGTGCTTTTTCACAGCAGAAATAAGATATTCCATTGTTTAAGC
The DNA here is from genome assembly GCA_013400175.1 of Phainopepla nitens. Classification (NCBI taxonomy): domain Eukaryota; kingdom Metazoa; phylum Chordata; class Aves; order Passeriformes; family Bombycillidae; genus Phainopepla; species Phainopepla nitens. The sequence goes on from VXBQ01013899.1 coordinate 14,610, forward strand.
TGAAAAATATATTAATAGATTTTTATTGAAAGTGCAAAAATCTGATTTAATACATTCTGAAAATTTAACATACAGCTATAAGCATGTTAAAATAATAAAATTTAAACCCTAGTATAAACATAACTATAGATTTTATTGACAGTGAGAGCTAAGCAGTAAGAGCTCCTTGGAAGCAGAGTAGAATAATAGAGGTCATTGCTTTTTTTGTCATTTCAGTGGGGGTTTCATTTCTCTGTCCCCACGATAATGTGGTTTTTTCTGAATTCCAGTGCATGCTAAAGCAGAGAGATGCTGCTTTGGGCACAGACCCTCTGTCTTCCAGGTCGTGGGGATCCTAGAGACATGCTCAGAGGTTCACACCAGTGTAGGTCATGTTACTGGAGCTGTAGAGGTTGATCAGAGTACAACATTCAGAACAAAATAGTTTTGGTATTTTACCTCCTCTCAACTGGTTTGGAACTGAATTGTTTCCTTGTATTTTCCATGTTTTGCTGTAGTGCTTTTCCAAATAACTCTCTCTCTTTTCAGACTGCCGTACTGCTGAACACTGTGGGAAATGTTGGGATGGTTAAATTATCAAATCACTAGTCCACACTGCCAATTGAAGCACTTCTCATATTCTGGAGATTCCTAAAAAAGCACAGTATTTCTGATATGGAGTCCTTGGTTTTTGAGAGTTCTGCTTCAATCTGCATAAATCCCCCTTTATTCCTCCTCTCTGCATCCACGTTGAGCAGCTTCTGGTCCATTTGTAAGATTAGTTTCCTCCTGCAACATCAGTCATTCCCTCCTGACTGTATTTTCATTTTGCTTTCATTCTCCACTTGTCTTTAGGCTCTAAGTTTTCTTCCCTTTCTCAGAAGAGACAAGATAATGAAGTTGTTTTCCTTGAATAATTGTAGTCCTGTCAGTTTTAAGTGGAAAACCAAAAATTGTTGGATCTGTATTGCAGCATGTGATCCTGCCTGCATAGTATAAAACCACTTCAGTGTCTCAGATCAATGACTTTTCTTTCTCCTACACATTAAATAATTATATTTGACCCTCAATTTGGTCTTGTCCTCTGAGTCTAGAGGGCCACTGACATGCACCTAAGTATTCACATCCTTACTGACTCCCTCACCTTGGCACTGAGGGTGTTGATAATCATTTTCTTCCCATTTGTGCCTGGAAAAGCAGAGTAACTGGCAGTGAGGATGCTCTTCTTGTTTAGTCAACTCTTCTGGCTGTGAGAGTTGAACAGTTTGCAAGGCTAAAGCATGCCCACTTCTCATGCAGATATAGTCCAAGTGAAAAAAACAAGCAAAGCTGAACTATTTGCAGCTCCAGTGACGTTCAGGCCAGTGCTATCCACAGGGACTGTATATCCAAGGAACCATTTAAGCTAATGCCAGGAAAAGTGTGGCTTGTTCCTCTGCAGTGCTGTGTCAGCAAATAGGAGATTGGCATTTGTCATTGTGGACTTTATGAAAGTGCTTGTTGTAGCTGTTTCTCTGGCTGATTTGAATTTTTATTTTGTTTATTAGGTGTAGAGTCTGAGTGCCAGGGCTAAATGCTGTTTTATATAAAATCTCAATAAGATTAAATCCCCTTGCCATTCTGTAATTAATTTCAAGGATATTGTGTTGTTTTCCCAGAGAACTTGTGGTGATCTCTAGATAACTCTGGGTTGAAGCAGTGAGGGATGTATCCCTCAGTATCTGTGTGAGATACTGTGGGGCAGTTAAAAGCTGCAGAGGTTCAAACAAAGCATCAAGTGCTTTGAGCAAACCACCTTTAGGAGAACTGAGTGACTTCTGCTCTACCAACTCCAGCATCACATTCCTGCCAGCACAGATCCACTGGGCACAGCTGGGAGACTGAACAAAACAGCCAAAACAGCAGATCTGTTTTCAGCCAGTATTGCTTCTGCTGCAATAGTTAGTTAGTTTTTACCCTCATCATAAACAGAAACCCTTGCAGACTAATTACCAGAGGTACTGCAGCAGTAGCACTTGTCCCCTGAAGGCTGCAACTGGCATTTCCTTTCAAAGCTGTGTAAAGAGGATCTTTTTGGGATATCATTCATTTTTGTCTTTTTCCAGCATTACTTGTGAGAAAGGACAAATGAGCCCACCTGGAAAAGGAAGTTTAATTGTCTGGCCTATTTTTCTGAATAGCACATACAGCTGTAATCTCACCTTGAGGGAATGCACACCATCTTCATGCCAACTGGCTTAGGCAGTATGGAATTTGTTGGTGCCAGGAGTTCTTGAGCAGATGTAGCTCCACAGTGTCAGTGTACTGCACTGGATAAAGCACTGTCTGTACTTTTCTTCCCAGTGTCAAAGAAGAGTTGGCTATGTTGTTGGAAAAAGCTCTAGTCTAGGTAAGACCACATTGTTCATATGCTTAAAATTTACCCCAGTTTAACTATTTCTGCTTGATTTCCCCACTGTGCATACCTTTATCCCTGGGTCAATGTGTCCAGTTCCAAATCACTTCAAAGCTTTGGAATTGGACTCTCTTGGTGGAAAATAAAAATATTCAGGTGAAGATTAAATAAGGGATAGCCAGCTCAACTCTAAATTCACTTTGTGCATTAATTTGAATTGACTCGAGTGTAGTGACAAATTCCCAGTTAATTCAATTGCCAGAGAAAGGTACTGTTTAAAAATTAACATTGTGTTGAGAAGGTGTTCAGTATGGGGAGTTCAGACAGAATCATTGTGTGAATGCAAGAGAAATCCAGTGCTTGACCTTTTATTCCTGCTTTCTCTTGAGACTGCCAACGAGAATCTCTTAAGTGCTCCCTTTACAGTTGATTTTGGTGGTGTGAACACCTGCATTTTAACAATTAGAATAAAACTCACAAGCTCATTTCCTGGAAGGCAAGAGCTATCAGATGTAATGACTTTATTGATCTGATGGGGAGGATTTGGAGTGCTGACACACAGCCTGAAGTTTTCCATGGCTGAATAAAAATCCCTGAGTCCCTGAAGTCCTTTGCACAAATAAATTCTTCCTCTTTTACAGACCTCTCTGAAATTGAGATGTGTCTATCTGAAGACTGAGCTACAGATTTTCCCTAAATGTTTTTACAAAGTATTTTTCAGTAGTGATTTTTTTGCTTTGTTCTGTATCGGTGGAAACCCCACTTGACAGCAACACTCAGATCTCCCCTGGCCTGGTTTCTGTTCTCAGCAGCACAAGTTAAAGTATGCTCTCAAACACAGTTTTATTTCTGCTCTTTCCTGATTCCCTGGAAGAGCAAGAGACCAAATAGAAGCAACTTTATATCAGAAATGTAAAAAGTCAAGGGCAGATCTTTCTCTGTAGGGACAACCATCTGTCCTTCATTGAAAGACACCAGTGAACAGCTCTTGATATGAAAGATGCCTCCTTTCATGTACCAAGCATTCACCAGTTATATAAGACTGCTGGAGAAGAACAAAGTGTCGTTTGAATCCCTTAAAATTACAGCTCTTGAAGACTTTTGTGGTAGCTGCAGTTGCTTGTATATCCAGAGTTAAGGATATCTGCCCTCCTGTGCACTGAGGGGTGTTTTAAGGACAGCTCAGAACAGGATCTCTCCCCAGTGATAGTGCAATGTCCTTGTAGCCTCTTCCAGTCTTTGAGCAGTTAACCAGAAGTAAGAAGTCTTTCAAATGTACAAGATCTGTATTCCTTGATTCTGCCCTGGCCAGATTTTTGAAAATCACAGTTCCTCCTGGTTGCTAAATTTGATGTTCAAAGACCTGTGTCAGAGTCCTTGGTAATACAGCTCTATCTGTTGAATTGTTGTGTCTTATACACTAAATTTGGGGGATTGTTTGTTTGGGTTTTGGTTCATGAAGACTGAGAAAAAGAATGCCATTTAAACATGGAATATATATTTGTTCTACATGGAATATTTTTTGCCAACAGAAATGACAATAAAATTCTTGAATAAACACTATCCACCTGAGAGGCAACCAAGCTAGCAGGGCTGTTGGCTGCTAACTCACTAATCACCTAGTTAATGTTAATATCTGGCAGTATAGGAGTGATTAATAGGAGGCTTTACAAACATAGGTGTCTGGGTAGCACATGCATCTTGTGTGTGTGAACATCTCTGACATGGGCAGCAGTCCAGAGGAGCAGCAGGAAGAACCTGATGTTGTTGAACTGCTGGACATGCAGTGGTGCTACTGTAATGTGCCTTTTTTATCCTTGGAAATGGAACAAATAAAGGCTCTCTACAGAGAGGAAGCCCAGTTGAGTTGCTTGGAGTTCAGGGACAAAGAATCCAGAAGAATTTTTACACTATTGAGAATGGCAGCCTGGTAAAATAGTGGGTTTTGAAATAGCTCTTTTGGATTAATAAAGGAAGCCTTTATGCAGAGTATTACTGTAATTGCAGGCTCATGTTCTGATTGCTTTGTCAGGGGAGATGCATCCTCAATGGTATCTTTGTTTGTCTTACAATGGAAAGAGATAGAAAATAAGCAATTAAAGCAGACTTATTGAAATGCCACAAATCTGAGCATTCAGCTATGCACTTCTAGCTAAGACTGTTGGTTAGTTTTTGTATCAAAAAAAAATTATTGCTGCAGTCTGTTCTTGCTTTGTAGTATGGCCAGACTACTGAGAAAGGAAAATTTTTCTCTTTTTGTTTCAGCTATGATCTTCTTTTCTCTTTTCCTGCTTCTCACCCTAAAGCAGTCTTTTATGAATATGCTCATGGAAATTAGAGGTTAATTGCCTCTGTTGTATATTTGGGATCCTTGTTATTCCAGTGAACCTTGTAAGAAATACTACAGAATCTGACACTGGTAATTTCAAAAATATGTGGACTTTGCTCTGATTATGTATCAGCTGATATTTCAGTAGTGAATAGTGTATTTATTGAGCTTTATAAAAATGAAAAACAAACCCCTTGCTCCCTATTTTGTGGTCTGGTGCCACCTAGGCATGGACAAGTCCAACATTAAATTCTTATTTCCCAGGAACAGAAGATTCCTAGGGGAAAATCAGCAGACATCTTTTATACAGTGATAGGGAAATATATTTTCTGAAGAAAATAGATTGGGTTTATCCTGTAATACCTCATAAGAGCAGTCTAATATTAGTGGAAGATTAACATTATTCAGTCATTTAAATGTCAGATCTTTATGGCAAACCAGCATAGATTTGGAGTTAAGTCTCAAAGACTCTTGCTTTCTAGTTGTGTGTGTATGTGTGTGTCTGTGTGTCTGTGTTGCTTAATCTCCCTGGCCAGCACAGGGGATGTTGTGATCTCCTCCTTAAAGACGTCACACTGAGAAGATTGGAGTAGAGGAATAAATAGAACAAGTGCTAGAAAGCCAAGCAGCTCATCTTGGTTGAACTGAAATGCACTCCACACAAACTGCCTTCCCCAGAGATTTGTTTCTCCTAAGTAAAACTCAGTTCCCATTTTGCAGAGTATCTAACCAACTTGTTTGAGGTCTGCCAAGTATGTTTGCATGGGTTTCTGAAATGTTGTTTTACCTCACTGTGCAACTCAGTAGCCAGTATTTTTTACAGGTTACTCCTCTGGTGGGGAAAGCAGACAAGGGCAATGGCTCCCAGAGGGCAAAGAGGTTCAAATTTTGGTTGGTGAGGTTCAGTACAGAGCTTAAGCACTTAAAGTTCTGCTGTATCTGGACTGGCTGTGTGCGTCCCCATCTCGTCATCATTAGCCTGCATTCCTGACCTGTGCACCAGAATTAATCTGGGCAGGGGCTGCCAGATTTGTCCAGGCTGATCCTGTGTCTCCAAGTGCCAAGGGTACAGTCACAGTGTGTGTCTGTGAGACAGGTCTGCTGCTTCTCCTTGGAACTGGCCTGTGTGGAGCAGTAGGGCTGTCAGATGTTCAGACACCCCTCACAAATGGAGGACATCCAAAAAAACAAGTGCATATTTCTTCATGGCATTCTGTGAAAGGAAGAATGGAGCCCAGTGTTTAGGAGTTCAGTGACAGGTAGATAGCTAAGATTTGAAAGATTGCCCACTAAAATGTTTAATTGTTTGTGATAATAAATTGCATAAAAAGAATTGTGCATTGGACAAGAATTAATGAAAAATGAGTCCTTGCCCTTACTCAGCAGGATCTGGTGATGCTGGAACTACTGGAAAGTTTTTCAGGCAAAGTTGAGTTAGGAAAATCTTGCTGCTGGAACTTACTGCTTTTTTCCAGAAGTTTTTTTTATTCCAACACTGGGCTAGTCTTTGTCCTGCTCTGATCCCAGTAGGTTCTGAAAGAATGTAATGAAGAAAAGAAACAAGGCAGGATGCAACAGGGTGGACATTTCCCCACAGTGACTGCTTGCAATCCAACTCTGGGAAGCTTTAGTGGGTACAGAAACAACTAATCCCAAAGCAGAGATCCCTTGCAGTGCAGTGCAAGGCAGTATCTCAGTGTCACAGGGCCAGTTGGATCCTTGTAGAGCTGGTTGGGTGGCATTTGTTCTGAAAGCACAGCTCTGCCTAGCACTGAGTTTATTTTTAGTACTCTACCCAAACAGCTTCAAGAGTTGGAAATTTCTCTAAAATTTAATTATTCAACCACTGTCATGCTGTGTTGAAGGAGTCTGACTTGAGGCTGATGATGGAGTGAAGGTGGTAGCAGGCTGTTTGGACTTTCTGAAGCAGTGTGTGTTTATATTGGTTCATCTCTAACAGCCCTTTAGACTCGTAGTCCTCTCTGAATGTCATTCTGTGCAAAATTGATGGTCTCTGTGTACAAAATGGAGCCTGCCTGTCCCTGCCAGCAGTGAACAGCCATAGCATTTGTCCCAAGACTTTGTCCTTTCAGATTTACTGCTGGCAGCCTTTTGCAAAATTATTGCTGCAGTTCCTGGAGCTGGCAGTTTTGAGGACAGTTTGAATACATGGGAAAATGCTGTGTTTCCACTCATTCACTGGGCTCTCTTTTGCTTCTAATGAAATGTGGAAGGAAACCTTGTCTGTTAAAGCATGTTAGAAACTTTGTATCAGGGGCATCACTAGTTTTTAGAGAAGGGGAGATTTTTTTTAGCTTATGTGGCTACTTTCCCTAAGTCAGCAAAAGCAACCTGTGATGTTGAGCGTGATCCATACACTGTGAATTCATTGAGGCACCTTGAGCTCAAAATATACCTGAGTGTCCAGACTTAGAACAGAAAAAGAAAAGAAAATATTCACAGGGGCTCTAGTTGAATTAGTATGAACTAAGGCAGGAACAAATGCTATATTTTCCCCCATGACTTTCCTATTTTGTATTTCTGGTGTTTTTTTAAGTTGTCTTAAAGAACAAGAATATTATTGGTAAGTTTCAGAGGCTTACACATTTTTCTAGTTTAGAACCATTTTGCTTCTATCGTCAGAGGCAATACAGCCATTTTGCTGTCCTGCATTAATATGGCATTTTAGACACTAAAAAGTCCTTCTAATTTCCTGCTCCCCACTTCCATTAGTAATGCTTGGCAGTGATTCAGAACCACCCTGCATTTGAGATAGGGTGACTGAGAAACCAACAAAAGCAAGAGAAAAGAGTGAAGGAAACCACTGGCACTCACCCCGCAGCACGATTGCAGCAATCTGTGCTCCTGCAGTTAGTCCAAGTTACAATAAGAGTTTCCATCACAGGGAGCACAGTTCCTGGCTGCCTAAAGAGAGAGGCAGCATTGTCTGTTGAAACACAAGTCTTGGAGCCAAACACCTCCTGAGATGTCTTTCCTCTTCTCTTACTGATTCATTGTGTGGCTGTGGGCAAGTCTTCATGCTTATTTCAGTCTCTACAGCAGGCAGTTGTTAAAAAGCTACTTTGAGAACATGATTTGAAGTTTTTGAAGCACAGTGTAGTACTAGGTGTGGTTTAAGTTATTGATCACTGTATTGCCTATTCAGGGGGAGCATTTTATCTCTCCAGTTAATTGATGAGCTTTGCCTCTGGTCCGGGGTGGCTCTTGGTAGATGACAGTGACAGTGTGAAGCTGTGCAAACTGGTTGTGCAGTTCACACCAAAGCCAAATCTCTCACCAGCTTCCAATCTGCATATCTGTTCTTAGGAGTACATGACCTATTGATGCCTCCAGTACAGTACAAGTTCTTCTAAAACACATGGAACTGATAAATCTGTGGAGTGTCAGAAGTAGTCTTTGGAGCTCAATAGGCTGGTGTGCTAGAGAGCTCTGCACAAAGAGACATGAAATGAAGGAGAGAAAAAAGAAATGAAACACTAATGGGGAGAAGAAGCACAAAGTCACTCCATGAGCACAGGCAGCTGAAGTCATGGAGGCTTTCTGTGTTGTCAGTTTTCCCAGGGGGACACTTTCAGCCTGAGATACTGCTTGGAGCTGGGTGGATAAACGGAACAGCAGGGGGACCTGCTGATGCTCAGCTTTGCCATTCTCAATAAACATCACTTTGCTCAATAGAGAAATTATTGCAGAGGCCTTCAAGGAACAAAGGCATCAACTGGCCACAAGCAGTGCTGATAAAACTGCCTCTTTAGAGCCTTTTAGGTTTGCTTTTTCTCCATTTTTCACACAAGGCTACAGGTCATTCAAGTGAAACTGTATGAAAATGCCAGCTAAGCAGCCATGTTTATCCCTTTTAAAAATTTGGTCAAAGAAATCATTGTTCCTCTACTCAGGTCTGTGCCCTTTCAGTATGGAGAAGTGTGAAGATCCTTTTAGACATAAAATCTAATCCTCCAGTGTTGCAAAAATGACATGAAATCAATCCAAGCTTTCTTTTATAAGCAAGCCAATATAATGCATATTTTAAAACAGTTGAATAATTGTATAAAATAAAGAGGCATACTGAAGTTTAAAAATGCCTCATTCCATTAAAGTTGATTTTATTGCATGACTGTCGTGACATCAGCTCTGTAAAGAACAATAGTCCATAACAATTTACAGGGAGAAAAAATTCCTGTGAGGGCTTCTAGCTGCAACCTTATCTATGAAAATGAAGTTATGCACCACAATCCCTTGATAGATTGTTTCCATGAAACTCCCTCTAGTTCACTTATTGCTGAGAACCTTGAAATGTTACCATAATAGTTCAGCTGTGAAGAAATTATTGTTTTGAAGTAGTTAAGACAAAATAAACTCATTTCAATTGCTGAACCACTTTCAGTGTTCACTTGCAGAGAGGAGAATTGTTTGATGTGCTAAAATTAAAAAGTAGACAAAGTTATTCTGATTTTTTTGAGGTTTAAAGAATTTAACTTAATTTTAAGCATTCTGGATGTGGCTCCTCAAGCTATCCTGCAACCTGTCTTACCTTTTGACATAGGCCAGGCATCTTTAAGGAAGTTCCAGTGTTTCAATTGTATTTTTAGTTTCTCTTCTATACATGGTGTCTCTGTTAGCTTTCTCCATAGTTAAACTAAGTTTTGTTCTGAGCTACAAGCAACCCACTTTAAAATTATGTTCTGATAAACCCCTATGGATTTTAAAGGTCACATACTTTTCTCAGATGAATACATCGTTCCCATTGATTCAGCTGCTGTTTCTACAAACTCAGAGTGTTACTGATGGCATTAATTATGTTAATATTCAGAGGGTTCTTAGCACAAGTTCAGGCTTTTCTAACATGCTAATTTTTGAGATGCATTTAAAATGCAGGGAAGATGGGAGGAGTTGGGTGTTACTGCAATGGAAAAGAGAAAATAATTTTCTTTGTGCAATTCCTGGTCCTGCAAGGAATGATGAGTTTTTCCAAGTTATTGATTGTTTTACTACCTAGATTGTAAAGCAATCTCCAGATGTGATCACATGTTGTTTTTCCTGCCGAGGCATTGGTATAAAGGAACTCTGTCAAGGCTATTGAGATGAGCCAAAGAAAAGCCTAAAAAACACAGGCAGCAGAAAACAGCAGAAAACCACTACATTGCTTCAGCTAGCTTTTATTTGGCACTGTTGTCTGTTTCTAGGAACCATCTTAACATCTGTCTCTAGAGGAAACAAAGCACATTTTTAGCAGTAGCACACAGATCTGGCACAGAAGGCAGCTTGCTCCCTCTGACAGGGGAATCTGTCCCCTAAGCCAGTGATGTGTGTGTAGATTTGATTTGGAGCTTAATTGTACCACAAGTACATTTCAGGTTTTGCTTTTAATTTTTTTGTTAAGAATCTCAAATCTTAGGGTCTGGGGTTTGGTTTGAGATCAGAAGTGGTTTAGTCTCCCTGGGTTGAGGTTGGTTCCCAGAGAAGTGCCTGGCATGCTCTCCAGGAGCTTGTAGGCTGGTGAGCCTGGGTACCAGGGCAGGCTCCTCACCTGCTGCAGGCAGGAGCTGCTCAGGAGGGTCACACATTGCTGCTTTGGTCTGGAGAAATCAAAGGTTACTTGCAAATGCCTGAATTGGTTCCTGTTGCTCAGCAGTGACAAAAATTGCAGGACTTTCTAAGAGTTAAGCTTCTTCAGACTAGACTCATCTGGACAGAGATGTAAACCTTGAAGCAATAGTGTCTGCATCCCTGTTCAGCTGTTTGCAAACCACTATAATTCATTCTTTTTTTTCCTTTTTTCCCTCCTGATGGCCCTTAGCGTCATCTTCAGTAGGTCTGTAACTATTTCCTCTAAAATGTACATCCATTTGTTTCTTGCTCCTTTGGTTTGAGGGAGAGAGGAAGAGTCAGTGAAATGGAAGCCTGGCTTGGCTGGCAATACTTATGGGTATTACCAAAGAAACAAAACACATTTTCTCACCCTGGCTGCCACACTTCTCTTCCAGAGTCTAGGAGCTCTCCATCTTCATTATTTTTTTACAAGTACCTGCTTTTGTTAAGACTACTATAGGTGTCACGAATTCTGATTTAAATATTTAAGATTTGGAGAGATTTCCCAGAATATTTTCAGACAGTTAATTGCCAACAGTGAAAATGAAACATTAATTTAAACTCTGCCTTATTTTGCTACCTGATGTTACTAGGATGCTATGGAGTAGAGATAGATGTTAGTTGTTAATTTTGATGAAAATACTGAATAATATTTGTGTCTTTCAGCCTAAACTGTTTGAAGACACAGATATTTACCTGGATAAAATTTTTACTGCCAAATGCTGGACTTAGGTTTACTTCATTCTCAGTGTTGTAGAGATAAACAGATTCTGTGCTCCTCTGGTTTATTGGCATCCCATTGCAGCTGATCTGGCTGAGAATGGACCTAGGCTGCATTTTATTTTTGCAGACTTTTGCAGAGTGCCTCAACATGAGCCCTGCTAAGTTGAAATGTATCCAGAGGTTCAAGCAGGAAATACTTGGTGTGAACACAGCTCAGCTTCAGAATGGTCACCCAAGGTGCAGGGAGGATGTGACACACAGCAGGGAGTACTGGAGCTTCACTCCAGGACCACCCTAGTGCCCAGGGGAAATGGTCAGAGCTCTGGCTACTGAACACAATGGAAGGGAGCAATGTTAACTTCTGCCCTTTTAGCATAATCTGTTACAGCTAAGGTAAGGATGGTGTGCTGTGCAGTAACTTGTGTAACTGTCTTTCCAAATATGGGCCAAGAGCAGCTTAATCCAGAACTGTCTGATGGATGTTAGATGGAAATTTGTTATGGTGATACCAGATCTGTGCAGGCACACACAAAGATGTAAGGCAGAAAGTATAAAGGGAAGTACAAAGTCTACAGGTATATATACTGTGTTGATCTTTTTGCTGTGATGCTGTAGCTGTTAAATATATCCCTCTGATTACATAATTTGCTGTGAAATTACTTCGTTGGTTGCTGAGGATTTTTGCTGCATTTTGTCATGTGGTTCACATTAATCTGTGGATCTCCCTGGCTTCTGTTGCACAGCAATTTGTTCTGTACAGGAGACTTTAAAAGCAGGCTCTTTTACAGCAAGTGAAGGAGTGCCTGGAGTGCTTTGAAGGGATAATTGGCTTCCTTCCATTTGAGGATTTAATAGAGCACCTTTCCAGTCCCCAGCACCTCCCTTCATTTGGGAGCACAGTACCCATATCTTGTGCATCACTCCAGGAAAGTTGGTTTATAATAGATGAGTTTTTTAAAAGTTCTGCCCCTGTAGGAGCTGTCTCAGCATGTTTTCTGTCTAATCAGGAACTCAACAAAGTGTGCTGCTTTCTGAAAGCAGGAGAAGTTGATAGTACTATACCCCAAAGTTCCAGTAGTGTTTGAGGAATAACTTCCAGTTTTTGTGTGTTGGTATTCCTGTACACAGAATGGATGGATGCTCATTCACTAGAGAGTATTTTGCTCTGAATTTCATCCTTAGGCTAGGAGGAACATTGCCAGCATGTGTACTTGTGGTTTATTAAACAGCAGACAGCAGCATTTCTCTTGAGCATGAACAGAGTGACTTCAAGGACCTGAATCAGTGGAACATCTGTGCATATGCTTAAATTTAAGCACACAATTAGAAGTTCTGTGGAAGAGGGATCTGGGAATTGTAATAAAAAGTGAGAGTAGAGATGGCAAAGATGACAGGATGAGTGGAGGAGAAGCATAAGGCCATTTAGGTGGTCTACTTTTAGTCCTGTAGTTTGGTAGTTACTTTGCATAATTTATATTGGTCCTTATTCCTCAGACTGGATTGAAACAACTGAGATGCAAATATTCTTCTGGGAAAATATGTCTGATATAAATATAATCCCTTAAGTTTGATCTTTACTTCCCTGTAAGTTAACATGCTTGCCTATGCCAGGACTACCTGGTTGTGTCTGCTTTTCACAACAGACCATGTAAAATCAGGAGTGAAGGTTGGTGAGTTCTGATCAGAAGCTTTTTTGGGTCTACAACAGAGATTGTTGTCTGAATTGTTCAGGGCTTTCAGCTCCACCTTCTCCCAGAGGACAGGTCTCATTAACATGTAATTGTTGAGATGCTGTTTGCACCTGGCAGGTAGTGAACTCTTTTTAATGTTGTGTTTCATGTGGAAAAAAAAAGCTGGCAGGGATGATGAAAGACCTTCCTTCCAGGAGTGGTTATGAACATTAACCTTGTTTTTATTATGAAATGTAAGAGTACAGCAGTTCCTGAGGTTTTAGAGTGGTGTAGGCATAGACAGCAAGGAATAAAACGAAAAATGGATAATTTTAACAAAAGAAACAATACCTACTGTTTTCCACAGCCTTTGAGATATTCAAGAAGTGTGAAACATTACAGCATACAAATAATAGTCATGGATATTGAGGCAGAACTTCTTTTAACTTTAATGATAAATTTTGTTTGTACTCATTCTCTTCCTCAAGGCTACTCTTAATTACAAGTATGGTAATACAAGGCAGTCTTTTGCAATGCTAATACACTGAAAGATAAAGATGTACGTTCTGATTTGTTTGAAGTGAGTGATCTCTATGACAGATATAAAAAAGAAAGAACTTTCTGACATCAGAGGTATTAAAGAAAGCAGACTTTGGATTTAGAAATGCACAGACCATTTCACTTCATCAGGCTAAGCAAAATAGGTCTGTGAGGGAGCTAATTCATGTCAGGTATATAAAGCAAGTCAAGTTCCAGCTACTACAAAGCTTTTATGTAAGACTTTGCTGACCCAATAGGTGGTGGAATATAAATAGATCAACAGTACACCCTTCTTCTGCTGTTCTGTCTAATCCTTTCTTGCCTTCAGGATTGAAGAGTATTTGATCTATTGAGTCTTAAATCAGACATCATTTCCAAAAAAAACCCCAAGCCCTCAAAATACAAATGAATGAAAATTTAATGGTGTAAGAGTGAGAAACTGAATTAGGAATACACTACTGTTCTTCCTTTGCCCACCTCCCAATATACAAACTTCACAATGCTGGAACTGCCTGGCTTCCTACTTGCTCTGTCAAATGGCTTAACATGAACCTCTTCAAAAAGAGTAGTGGTATTGGATCAATATTAATTTACTTTCTCCTTTTCAATAATGCTTAAAATGCCCTCATCATTCTGTCTGCAGGTCTCCACTGCTGCTCAGGAGGTGGAGCACTCTTTATTTTTAGTAACAATATCTCTCTTGCTGGGGTGGAAGAATCTTAAACCAATTAAACACATTAGAAGATAATAGTGTGTGTGGGTTTGGTTCAAGATCTCCATTTTCTTCACTCTGGGTTATGTCCTATTACCAGCCTTCCTCTCCAAGATGACAGAAATAGTGTTGATAAGCTGCTAACTAGGTAAGCAGTACAGCTGCTGCTTTTTCAGGTGTTCCTGTGTCAAGAAATCACTTGTGATGGGGTTTGCCTCTCTACTTTTTTTTTTTTAAATTACATTACAGTTTTATACATTATTTCAGTTTTGACTGAAACTTTTTGTCAGATGCCTGTTTCTTTTTAAACATTTATTTTTTTTAAATAATTAACCTCTGGTACATGAAGTGTTTTTTTTCCAATGGAAAGAGATTGTGTGTGTGTCTGTGCTTTTAAGTTCTGATGATTTGTTCTTCTGTTTTTGAATAATGTTTAGTTACTGTGAAAAAACTTATGAACTGGCTAGTGTATTCTGATCCCTTCAAATATGTGTGGATCCACATATTTTCACTCTTTGTATACATTCTGATTAGCAGGTTGGTTTTGTTTCTTCATTTGCAGAAGTTGGAAAAGCATGCCCTGAACCAGCACATGGACTTGTCAAGGTCAGAAAGCCTTTGACTACACTGTCATTAAACCTTTATTTATTTGAAGGAATTTACACAGGCTAGCAATGTTCAGATTGTTTAAAACAAGATATTTTCTAGGAACTGTGGCATGCATTGCTTGCTTGCATGAGGCATGGTCTCATCAGCAGGGGTAGAGCCTTGAGCTTTTTATTTATTTTTCTTCTTGAATTTGACAGTCATAGTACAAAGCATGGGGCAGGCTGTCCTGCATGGATTTACTTTTACAGTGGAACATCGATAAACAAAGCCAGATAGCACTTTATAGATGTCCAACACCCCAAATGTTAACATACATTTCAAATATTAACGTTGTTCAGCACAGCAACATGTATCATCTTTCTTGGACTGGACTGAGGGAGGAATCCTGATAGGGAGAACTTACAGAGGTCAGTAGTGTACAGTAGTGTTTTCTCTCACCAGAAGCAGTAGGTCACTAACACTGTAACTGTGTATTTCAAGTAAGGATAATAATTTAGCTGTCAGGCTACTTCTCACTGAAGAACACTTTTAATATAATACTTTCAAAAATGGTAAATGTGATTTTAGAGCACTCCAAAAGTTGACAAAGGAAGAGGGATAGGAAGGCAAGGCAAGTCATGGCAAGGAAAAGGAATGGTCCATCAGTTAGAGCACTGATACAGCAGCTGAGAGGCTGGATCAGTTCCTTTACAGTGCTGGGTTTGCTGTCCTGGTCAGTGTTTCATTTCCAGTTCAGAGGAACTTGGCTAGTGCTCAGTTTGCCACTACGCAGACTGTGGCCAAACCTGGGTGCTCATAACTCTGAGAGATACTGATAGTGAACAAACAGCAAATAAATACTTGTGAGAGGACCATTTTTTAAAGGTAGTACAGCTTTTTGGTAATCAAGTGCCCAATTTACTAAATTACTGTTCAGCTAATAGTTAGGAGTGTTTGCGTGGCAGAGTGTTGGGAAGATGAATGAGTTTGTCAGTGAGATGCTCAGGCTGTCTCATTTGTTATTTCCCCTCATACATGGCATTTGATAGATGCACACTGCTTTCTATGCAAATAGCTTCACCCTGGCTAATGTGTATGTTTGTGTGTGGGAAGATGTGTGAGAAAATGGTGGATATTTTGGCATTTTAAATTATGATTGGGGCAGTTCCATCCTGCAGGCTGTGTTGGCTGAAGACTTGAAGTTTTTCAGCCAGCACCACATGAAATGCCCAGCCCTGCTGCAGGTTCTTGCCATTCTGCTGTTCATTTTCTCTCTCTGACTTCCCTGCCAGCCCCCATCTCCCTTGGGTTGCTGGCTGGGGAGAGAGCTCCACTTTGCAGCTTTCTGCTAGGATATGGAGGTGCAAAATGGGGCCCTCAGAGGATGCTTTTCATCTTCTGCCCCTCTCTCTTTTGCCTTAGTCCCAGAACAAGTGGTAGATACAATGTGTTTGGAACAGGCCTAGAAAGACACAAGCAGGCTGCCCTATGTTCCCTCCTCCCTCACTCCAGGTTGGGCTAAATTGGCTAAGTTTTGTGTGAACAGACCCTGTGGACACATTCCCTTTGTCTTTTCAGTGGGGCATGGAAAGTCTGCCCAGCCTTCAGCAAGGGAAAGACTCCTCAGACCTCTGCTGAAGCAGCCATCTTCCCTTCCCCTCCTCCACACACACAATTTTAAATGAAATGTTCGCCCGTGATGCAAAATTTGCTAAAGCATCTGTTTCTTCCTGGGAGCTCTGGAAAAATGTGATCAGTGTGATGAGTTTGTGTGAGTCTGCCTGGAAACAGTGTGTGTTAAAAGATGAGTTCAATATGCAAATCTCCAACAGCTCCTATTTATACCCATGTCAAGGTCCATATTGTCCCTCTTCTGTCTCTCCAGCTCCTTGAGCAGTTGTTGTGGGCAGTACTGAGCACGAAGGGTGTGCTGCCATAAAGCAGCCAAAGGGAGCTCCTGGAAAGGCTCTGGTTTGTGTGGGCTCATCCCACAGATCTGCTCTGTTCAGTCTCTGGCACTGACACTGCTGAATCCTCAGAGCCACCCTGAGGAGCTGCAGAGCAGGAGGGCCTGAGGCCTGTGGATGGCTGTGTCCCTGTTCAGGATGGCATCGTGCAGGTGTGCAGTCCCCTTGTTTGGAGCTGCAGTGCCTGAGTTATCCTGTGAGAGAGATTTTTCAAAGGTGTACTTGAGATCATTATTAACCATCTCTTTGGAAATACGAATATTTCCTACTTGCCCATAGATTTATTGACTAATTCACTGATTGGGGCATTTTGGAATCTGGCACAGCCTCACTTGCTGGGAGTGAAAAGAGAAGATCTCCCTTGGCTTAGTGCTCAGCAGCTGAAGAATTCCCATGAGTAGCAGTTACGAGGTCAACAGCAATAGAAGAACCCTTGATATTAATATTTTGTAAGCTAAGAAAAAGCTCGATTGGATGCTATTCTTTTTCTCATGTTATGAAGAAAGGACTCTCTTTTCCCAGCGTTTTTCAAATGCTGGAGAACAGCAATTGTTTGTGTAGAATTATCTGTTATTGTTAGCAATGTTCTTGCTTCTCTGCAGCACAGTGACACTGCCTTTATCCTTTAGAAGCAATGGAAAATGATAAATGAGGTTAACAAGCTTCAGTCTAAAGTGAAAACTAAATCTGTGGCAATACAACTCTTGCTGCATTCATTCTGGTCAGGGGTTGATTTGTTCATTTATTCTCAGGGAAAAAGCATCTCTTTTCCTTGGCCTCCTGAGAACCAGAAACCATGACTGAAACTCATCTGGTGTAGCCTATTTCAGAGCTCAGGAAAGAATACTACACACAGCATTTAGGGATATAGATAGCTTGTTTTCCTTATTTGCTTCCCAATCAGAAATTGGATGAACCTTCGGGATGCAGAAACAGGGAAAATCCTCTGGCAAGGAACAGAAGATCTGTCTGTACCTGGAGTGGAGCATGAAGGTACTGTGTGACTTCATTGTGCATTTGGGGCTGGGTGGTGCTGCATGTCTGGGTCACCTGAGTTGCAAATATATCTGTGCTTTGAAGGATAGATGTCACCTTTGTCACTTGGGCAAATCATATCCACCTCGCTGTGCCTCAGATTTTTGTTACAAATGAAACAGGAACCATCATCTCTATCAGAGAAACTTGGAGAATTAATTAAAACATACTCTGGCCTGAGATTAATGCCCATTGTACAAGGAATAGTTAAGACCTTCTCTGGTGCACAGTTCACTCATCCATCTTGGAAGATGGATGACTGCAAACTGTGGCAGCTGCAGAGGAGAGCTATTAGGAGAAGCCACTGAAAAAATTACAGATGAGAGGATGGTCTTCCTTGGGAGAAGAGGAAAAAAGCAGTTCTTGTATGTCTTGGCCAGAAAAGAAATCTGAGGTAGATAGGTTATGCTCAGTAAATAGGCTGAGAAGAGGGGAGAGACATCCAACAAAGCAGGCTAATGTGGTGGTGAATTAAAAGGTGTGGGGAAATGCAGTTTTGATACAGTCCTGCAGCAGAAGCAGTGAGGGCAAACAGAGTAATTGTTCTACAATTAAATCCATACCTGTCTTAAAGTCATTGTATAGTACTTGTGTGTGTGTGTATGTTCTGTGGCCATTCAGGGCAAATCAGTCTAGACATATCAAATGAAGAACCAAATATATAGCAGAGTGAATAAAATACATTTTCTTTAAACAGGACTTCTATTTGCTTTTTGAACATTACTTTTATTTGGTTTAAGTACAAGTTTCCTTATAAAATGAACTCTTAAGTTTCAAAACATGATACTGTATTACTGCCTTAATCAGCTATTGCCACTTAGACAAAATAAAAACAATATTAATGTGGTATTGGATTGCTGCCAAAGTCTTAATATCAAACTGCCTTAAGTAGTAAAAATCACAGCCTGAGCACCTGAAACTGGAATTAATCATCTAAACCAACTTTTGACAGCAGGAGCTTTTTTCCCAGTCAGCTCTATTCAGTGACAGGGCTTTTGAAACTGGGAGGCAATTTGGAAGATGCAAATCTGTAAAGTTTGATTTCTTCCAATATACAAGCAAATCTTGGAGTAAGCTGCTGAGGTGTAGCTCTTAGAGAATCCCCACAGCCAGCTTTCATTCATGACATACAAATAGTCCTTTCATTATCTAAGAAAACATGTAGTTTAAAATGTAAGATCAGTTTGGCTAAGATAACTTGCTTTCTTGTATGTCCCAAATACTTAAGGTAGCTTTATTTAAACTAAATGAAAACGTAATTACCTGGATATTTTAATTGAATTTCAGTTTCTAACTAAATTGTTGGACCCAAAATTACTTGTGAGTAAATAAGAAATATGTCATTCAACTCTTTCTGATCTAATCAGCATTAAGCATCTGACTAAATGTATGTTAACCACGAAAGTGCCTAAATAAATGTGCAGTTATAGTACATCCTCAAATTAACAAAAAGCACTAGTAAATTTAGGATTAAGTCTATGCTTATCTGCATCCCAGCATGTTTTAAAATGGACTTAACTGATGAGAATCAAACTTGCTTTTTTTCCATTTTCAATAAAGAAAAGAGAAAAATAAAAGTAAAATGAGCTTAAAATAAATTTCAATTAAAATTTTTGCTTGATGGTATAATTGTAAATTAAAATGTCTTAAATCAGATGTTTAAAGACAAGGCAGTCCTACTTTTATTAAAAGTAACTATTTATTCAGTAGTTTTATAGTATTAAAGCAGACATTCTCAGGACTCTGTCTTGGGGATGAAAGAAATGAAATTACTAAATTGCAGAACAGTTTTAACGAGTCATTTTACACTTAACTGCAGAGGGATGTTTATCTACAGTGGTGTAGTCTGTACCAGTGAGGGCAGTAAAGGATGGTGCCAGGCAGACTTCCATGGTGCAACAATCCCATAAAAATAATTAGAGACTTTTTACATTTAAAACTCTTGCATCAAACACTTTTCATTTTCTTTTCATTTTTTTTTTTTTACCAAACTGTGGGCTGTGTACTTCTCCTTGGGGTAGGATGCTTGCTTACATCCCCTAAGCCTCCAGCTTTTGAGATTGGTGTCATATCAAGGTCCTACTCCATTAAACTGTTCTACATTAGATAGACTTGCTGGGGTTTGGGAGACTCTTCCTGTTATTAACCACCATGCTCATGGATGTTAGATATGCTTTCCATTTTGGAACAGTTTGGCTCATAAAATACATGCCAGGTGTCTTCCCTCCCCTCTTTATTTCTAAAAAATTCACATGAAACATTCTCTGACATGCAGGAAGGATTATGCACAATCACACCACAAGTATGACAGGCTTGGGAGATTTTTACTCTTTTGACTCCCCCCTCGTATTCTCCTGATCAGGACTCTTAATCAGTGCTCTCAAACTGTCCCTTCTCTTTCTCCTCCACCTCTAAAAAAAAATCATCTTGTCAAATATCTGCCAGGTACAGTTTGCCACTTGCTGTTGGTGTCTCACCCATTGCAAGAGCCCAGAAACCTGGACTGTCAAATTGCTCTCTCAGACCTTCCAGTGTGGTTGTGGCTTTACAGCCTGGGTAGGTTCAGTGTTAAGGGAACAGGCATTTACTTCTACAGGACCCTTCCCAGAGCTCTGAGATGGCTGAGGAAGTGCTGCTGGGCTGAGAAACACACGTTTGTGGTTTTCTCTGGGGATGCACAGTCTGAAAGGGAAGGAAGAGTGAGAAGGGCTAAGAGGCTTGGTGTGCTAAGCAGCCCTTTGGCTGCCAGTGATCTTCAGCACAATTCTTAAAGTAAAAATTTAAGTTGCATCTTACATTTCAACTTGAAAAATTATGGGGTTTAGTAACAAAGAACCAACACCAGGAGTCTGGTTCTGAGAGATCAGTGTTGTATCCCTGGTTCTGTCATAAGTTTCATTCTTAGCTGTGGGCAAGGTACTTAAGGTATTTGCATGTTGGATTTCACTCTTGTAAATGTAAAATGTAAAAACAAAGTCCTTTGTGTTTGCATTTTTCCTGCTGCTATGATCTTGTATCAGTCCTAATCATTATTTCCAAGTATAGTATAAAAGTACCTGCAGAAGCTGGATTTTATTGTGTCCAAATAATGCTTCTTTATCTGTTTCACAGCTCGAGTTCCTAAAAAAATCCTGAAATGCAAAGCAGTATCTCGGGAGTTAAACTTTTCCTCAGCAGAACAAATGGAAAAATTCCGTCTGGAACAGAAAGTTTATTTCAAAGGGCAGTGTCTAGAAGGTATGGATGTGCTCTGTGTGCTGCAGCACAGGGACTGACCCCCCAGCAGGGCAGGGATTAGAGTGACTAAAATGGGTTGAATGTGGTGATTTTAATTTTTCAGAGTAGCACTGAAGCACTCATCTTGCCAGGACTAATGGGCCACAGTATTAAGGATAGCATTTCATAAGTGTATTAACACTTTGTTATGTAAGCAAAAAAGCTGGGTAATCATGCCTGAGGGCATAAATCCACCACAGGCTGCCTAAGGCAAGGAAACAAGTTATTTCAGAGTCAGCTATTACTGGAATTCCTGGGCCTTGCTCAGAGTGCCAGGCTGGAGCCTGTGGTGTACCTGGTTACAGCAGTGCCAGTGACCCCAGAGCTGCACATCTGACCCCCTCACTGCAGTGCTGCTCTTAATCTGGGCTGCAGGAGGGGCAGATAAAGCTCTGAGCTCTGTGTCTTTTGGACAACCAGTTGCACACTGAACATCAGCTGGATCCCAGGGATGTCTGCAGGAGGAGGGGTGTGGTTTCCCTGTTCCCAATTAGCTGTGTTGAAATTTTCACCGAATGCCAAGGAAGTGCTGTGACCTTATCAGTACCATCAGCTATTTTGGAAAGCGAGTATCTGCTCTAAGAGGAGGGCAGGGTTCAGTGCATTTTAAGCTGTACAAAGTAATTAAAAATGTAAAATGTTGGCAGCCCAGCAGGACAGTTTAGGGAATTCCCCAGCCTGTCAGGTGAAAAGCAAAAGGAAGGACCATTTGTGAATTTTCTTCTTTCAAGTGTCTCTGGATTTTTTTTTTTTTACTTTGCAGAATGGTTCTTTGAATTTGGTTTTGTGATTCCTAACTCCACAAACACTTGGCAGTCCTTGATAGAGGCAGCACCTGAATCACAGATGATGCCAGCTAACGTTTTAACGTGAGTGCCTTGGGCTTGCAGGATCTGAGAGCAGGCAAAGCAAAAGCAATGTGTGGCATTTCCGTGGGGGCAGCAGTGGGAAGAAGAGGGAACTGCTACCAGCTCTGAATCACCTCACTACTGTTAGTTGTTGAGAGATAAAAGGGGTTAAGCCAACCTCATTACCTTCCTTCCCATAGGTCCAATTTGCATTAATATAGCAATAAAGGTTTGGAGAAAGTGAAACTGATTCTTTAATGAAATTGCTTAATTTTTTGGAAGGTGAATGGTGAAAGGATTTTAAAATGTTTTACAACTTAATACCCGTTACATCCAGGGAAAAAAATCAGCATATTTTGGGGCCATTTTTAAATCAGCTATTGATCACTGACTCTTGTCCAAGGTAGTTCAGTTCATGCAATATATCACCTGTAGTAGCTGCTCTAGTGTTTGTTCCATCACTGTAACGTTTTGCTGAGCTTTGTGTCTTTAACGTTGGCTTATACACATTTAGTGTATGTGCATATATACATTTGTATACACTATGCACAGAGTTGTATCTGGGGCTAAGATACCCTTAACAGAACCAGTAATCTTACAGTCACCTGCAGGAAGTTTCACACACCCTCCTCACAAAGTCTGCTGCTGGCTCTGTGTGCACATGGGCTCCTGAGCAGGGCAGTGATGCCTCATGTGTCACAGTAACACGTGCTGGGCATTGCTCAGTGTGGGCAGCCAGGCTCACTTTGGGGGGATGATGGCAAAGGCTCCTGGAGGAGGCTCTTGGGAAGGGTCACCATCCTCCCTGCAGTGCTGGGTGGGTGCTGGCAAGCACACAAGGAGTGCACTGCCAGAAACAGAAGGGTTTGGGAACCCTGCTGCCAACAAGAGGCAGACAGGGAGCAGCCAGTCTCACTGCAAGGTCACTGTGTCCTCTGGAAGACCTCCCTCTCCAGCATTTTCCCTCTCACTGCCTGTCTGGAGCAAAGCCAGTAGCACGGAGAAGGCACCGGGGTGGGAGCTCCTGTCACTGCTTCCCATGCACAGCACGTTCCAAAGAGAGAGCGGGCTCGGAGGAGAGCGCCAGTGCTCCAGCAGTGCTCCTGGCACAGCCTGCTCAGAGCCTTGCAGGTGCTGCACACACCTTCAGCTCCCAGAGCTGGGCCCTGTCAGTCAGAACAGGAGCAGCCAGATTTGGGAACCAGAGTAAAGAAACAAAGACATCTGACGTGTTGGTCTTGATCATCTCAGGAGTTCAAGACGTTTTTGGGACCAGGAGTCAAGAGAAGCTAGTTTTCCATGTCCCATTTGTTCCCTGAAGTATGTCCACTTGTAGGGAGGAGCCCAGATCTCTCTCTCCTATTCATCCTAAAATCATTCTTGAGGCTTTTCAGTAGAACTCCCCAGCCCAAAGAAATCCAAAGGGGAATTTGTGGCCCAAAGAAGTCATCATTTTACAGCTGCCAAGATTTGGAGAGCCCCTCATTTTCTGATATTCCCAAAGACCTCATGCTTGTCGTGGTGTTTCCAAGCCAGGAGAGAATGGAGATGTGATACTTGGTGCTAACCAAGGCACTCTGCATGAAGAGTTGCCAGGATGACTGAGTATGTGATTGTGAGAAAATTCCCTGACATTTAAGTTCAAGCGTTGTCCACACCACAGCAAAACCTTACACACTCAGCAGGTGCAATGTTACAGACACCAAGAACCACAGTGGAGGTAGAACTGCTGCTTTGGTTTTCAAGAGCCAGGTTGTTTAGACATGGTCAGATCACATTGGTCAGGTGTCCAGGTGTTGCAATGATCCCAGAGTTCATATTTTATGTACTAAAATCTCAGAAGTCAGCAAGTTAAATCCCCAGAGCTTCTGTCACACCCAAATCCACGTTTCCATTGCAGTTTGTATAAAATATGCTTGTGTCTTTGCATTTAAGCACTTCTTGAGGGAAATGACATGTTAAGTTGGTTGATGTAGCTTGCTCAGCACTAGAGGACAGAGAAGGAGAATAAAAAAAGAATTACCATTGGTTTTCACAATTCCTGCAAGAGAGTGGGCCCTGAAGATGCTGGTACTGCTGGTTTATTTTTAGAATAGGAGTGAGCAGGAGTTTGCTGTCCGAGCCCTCTGCAGCCTGAGCAGTACCGAGCTCAGACAGGGGAGGGCTGGGGAGAACATTCCACACAGGAATGTGTTTGGGAGATCCCTCAGTCCTGACTGACCCTGACCAGGCCAGTGCTCACTGTGTGCACCTCCAAACCATGTTGTGGGGTGGTCAGGGTGTGAGCCCAGGCTTGTGAGAGCATGGAGAGGAGCAGTCACTGTCTGTGCATCCTTCTAACGCCTCTTCTTTCTCCTCCTTTCCTCCTGCAGTGGTAATGTTATTATAGAAACCAAATTCTATGATGACGATCTTCTCGTAAGCACTTCCAGAGTGAGACTTTTCTACGTTTGAGATGGGGCTTTTTGGAGCTGTTTTAGTTTTCCTCCATACAGTTCTTGGTGCAGAACCCCCCGACTATCCAGTGGAAGACACTCCTGTAGGCAGTGACCCTGGGGACCAGCTCAGCGTGGGTTGTGACCTTTGCCCATCAGTTATTTTGCTTTCTCCTCTGACAAGAACAGACCAAATCCTCAGAGACGGGGCCGTCTGCTCAGCGATGCCCTCAGGAAGAGAGGCTGTCTCTGAACACAGGCAAACGATGGTCATGCAGAACCAATACTGTAAATTTATGTTAGTCTCATCCTTTCTACTTCTCTGGACCCTGGTATAATCTCTCATTTCCACTCACACCAAACTCTCAATGCTTTTCTTTTGGGGTTAAGTTAACCTTTTCATTTTTCTCATGTTGTAGATTTTTATCCTTTCGCTGGATTTCTGTGTAACTGGTCCACACATCCTCTTACCTGAAACTTGTAAAATAGACTGTGATATCACCTAATGTAATTAAAACAAATTTCTCAATTAAAACATTCCTACAGTCCAAAGAAGGGAAGAAATGTTAGTTTTGTGTGTTTTCTGTTACAAAAATGTACCTCAGCAGGCACAAACTCCCATCACTTGAGCCAGCAGCAGAACAGGGCTTTCCACTGCCCTGCCCCCTCCACAACCCCCATCTCTGTGAAACTTCTCTTCCTCCAACTGGCTGCATCAGAAAGGTGTCCTGACTTCTCTGGCCAAGGCTTCTCCTTGGCCTCCCCTCTGTCTGTTAATCCCTTGGGGCCAGTTGTCCCTTTGTCACCGGTTTCTCGAGCAGCACTGCACACTATTCTGCTTTTCCAAGTGCCTGGGGACACTCAAGCCCCTCTGGAAAACTCATGTTCCCCTGAGCCCACCAGCATCACTCCCATGCTGGGCTGGGCTCCCTGGAGCTCTTCTGGGGCTGCAGTTGCTGACAACAGCACTCCCCACGTCTGGAGGCTTCAATACGCATGGCAGCACTTTTTCTGTGACAGATTTCTCCAGCCCTGCTGCCACTTTTCTGTGCTGTTTGTAATCGGCTCCAGCACATGGACATTGTGGGAAGGGGCATCTCCAGCTCCTGAACATCACAGGCAGCTGTGTAATCACTCGATGCCTTGGTCAGCCTGTCCTGTCGCTGGGCTTGAGATCTTCAAGGAAATGAAAGGCATCATTTCACATCCTGGATTCAGCCACTTGGGCGTATGTGGGAGGGATGCAGAGTAAATACTGTTTAGGGGGTTTGAAGTTGGACCATTAATCCCCATTAGCCATGGCAGCAACTTTCTCACCAGACCTCACTGACGGATGAGAGCCTGGGGCTCCTGCAGGGCAGAGTCCTGCCAGCAGTGTGACCCATCCTAGGCCAGCCTTCAAACAGAGACATCAACCAAGACTGCACCCAGCAGGAGCAGCCAGTGAGGGTGGGACCTCTGTCAAAGAGGAGACACACAGGTATCAAAAAAGGAAAAATAAAAAAGGCTGAAGGTCTTGAGAGCAGGTGCCTTTGTGTTGTAGAGCAGATGCTCTGCTAGACCCACACAGGAGATGTCCAGCAGAGATGGAGCAGGCACCACCTGCCCAGCTCAGCTACAACCAAGGACTGACCCAGAGCACAGGGACAGATGCTCCCAGGGGATCTGAGTCTGCCATGGTGGCTTTTCTTCTAATGGCCAATCGTATCCTGGGCTGCATCCAAAACAGCACAGCCAGCAGGTCAAGGGAGATGATTCTCCCCCTCTGCCCCACTCTTGTGAGACCTCACCTGGAGTGCTGCGTCCAGCCCTGGGCTGTCAGTACAGGAAAGACACAGGCCTGATGGAGGGGGTCCAGAGAAGGCCACAAAAATGGTCAGGGGGAAGGGTGGGCTCTCCAGTGAAGACAGGCTGAGACAGCTGTGGTTGTTCAGCCTGGAGAAGGCTCCGGGGAGAGCTTGCAGCCTTCCAGTACTTGAAGGGGCCTGTAAGAGATGGGAACAGACTTTTTAGTAGGACCCATAGCTATAGGACAAGGGGTGATGGCTTTAAACTCAAGGAGGGTCAATTTAGATTAGATATAAGGAAAGAATGTTTTAGAGTGAGGGTGGTGAAACATTGGAACAGGCTGCCCAGATCGGGTCAGGTCAGTGGATCAGCAGCTGACCTGGTTGGAGATGGGGTAAGGACTAGGTGACCTTTAAAAGTCCTTTCCAACCCACATAATTCTGTGACACAAGCTGTGAATTCCCACACCCACTTCACCTCCCCGGTGCCTGCGGGATGCGCTCCCTGCGGGGCCGCTCAGGCTGGAGGCTCCGCGGGGCTTCAAGTGGCCACCGGCACGGTGGCTGAGCCTCCAGCCGGGCGAGCAGCCCTGGGAGAGGGTCCTGGAGGGGCGGGGGGCCTGAGACGGCCCGGGGGGAGCCTCTGGAGCCCCTTCCCTCCCTGCCCGCGCCCGCCCTGCCCGGGCCGGCCCGGTTTGCCCAGTCCTCCCAGTCGGAGCCGGCCCGGTTTGCCCAGTCCGCCCAGTCGGAGCCGGCCCGGTTTGCCCAGTCGGAGCCGGCCCGGTTTGCCCAGTCCGCCCAGTCGGAGCCGGCGGGCCCCGCTACCACGGGTCGCTGCCGCCCTCCAGCGGCTCGGTGGGAAACGGCCGGGAGCGGCTCACCCCGCCCGGCCCTGAGCGGCGTCTCCCGGAACGCGCCCGGGGCCGACATCAGCGTCCTTGAAGAACCGGGGAGCAAACGGCAGGGCTGCCGGAGGGTAGGGCAGGGGTGGCACTGGGGGCTGAGCAGCCCCCACGCAAAACCCAGGAAAAGGGCCCCGAGGTGCTCAGAGCAGGAGCCCGTTCTTGGCCCAGGCAGCTGCGGGTTCCCTCCCCTGTGGGGCTGATGGGATTTGGGAGCCCCGGGACAAGGTGCAGGAGACCCGGGCATGTCCCATCCCGGGGCCCAAGCACGGCACAGTCAAATCTTGGCTCCCTTGCATGGGACAGCAAAGGTGCCAGAGAAGGGAAAAGTGGGGCTGGAAAGCAAGAGAGGGGAGCAGGAAGTCAGGGGCTCATGTGTCACCACTGCCACCAACCATCCATGTCCCTGTGGCGGTTCTGGCCACAACCTGAGGGCAGCCTCGTGCCAGTCTCTGTGCAAAGTTTGGGGGTGAGAAGTGAGT
>VXBQ01013900.1:16178-39597 GCA_013400175.1 Phainopepla nitens
GCCTCGGCCATCCCTGCTCTGACGGTCGCCGCCTCGCAGATCTGCCCCGCCGCTTCCCCGGCTGCTGCATCGCTGCTGGAACAGACCGCGAGCAACAACCCCGAGGGCAAGAGCTCTCTCCACTCCGTCCTGGTGCACACCTAAAGAGCAGGGGCTCGGGGGGAGAGAGGCCCCTAAGCTCCTGGGGGAGAGGACGGGGGGATCCAGGGCACGCGTGCGGAAACCCGATCGATCTCATGACTATACCCCTGCTGGTGTCTGTGTTTATATCGTGTACTATCAGATTATTTGAGAGCCAAGTCGCAGGTAAGACCTTTTATCGTCCTTAAATGTCATTAGCGGCGGAGAGACGATGTGAAAAATCACAGCCGGGGCCGAAGGGGCTGCGGATGAAAGGGCCGAGAGCGAAGTTCTCCCCGCCACCTCGCCAGCCTGTGACACGGCAGCTTGCGCTCCTCGCCGAGCCCCTATCCCGGGGCAGTCACCCCGGAGGCCCCAGGAAACCCGACCTTCGAGAGGAGAGGTGCTGCAGTTGGCTGGCGAATGGGGAGAGCAGAAGGATAAAACTGCTGCTGAAGTCTGCTTCTACCTCTTCCACGAGAGACAGGAAACCTCTGCTTCACCGTCCTGCAGATCTTGCTACGAAAGAGGTGGGCAAAGCGGTTACCTCAGACCCTGGCGAGCTCCGGGGCTCCACGTCATGTCATGCCTGCTGCTTAAAGAGTAATCGTTAGATGTTTCGATTAAGTGGTGGGAATTTAAGTGACAACGGCGAAGGGTTCCTTTAGCTAGAGATCGCTTGTGCTTCCCCTTCACATTTTCATAATCCATCCTATAGTACCTTAGAAGGGACTGAAGCGTGACCTGGCCTCTCAAACTGTGCGTGAATGTCCGAATTCCCTAGTTTCTCATTAAAATAAAAGCAGCCCGGCGATTGTGCTTTTCAATCACCTTTCATCGCTCACAGGCACCACATTTTGTACCACACGTACCACATTTCCTACGTGTTGCTCGGCGTTTCTTCCACATGAATGTGAACACAAAAACCTGCGAGGGAAGGGGGAAGGGCGGGGGAATGAAAGAGGTGGGGAAAAGACAACAGGAAAATGGTTAAAAAGTTATTCGGGAAAAGCACTTTACTGAAAACAACCTTCCAATAGACAAGAAGTCTGTGCAGAGGGATCAGAAGTCAGAGATCAGAAGTCAGAGAGCGACGTGCTGGGCTGATGATTCCCGGCTGTTTTGTGAGTGATTGCTGCCGCACCCTGTCTGCCCTGCTGTACACCAATGCTCATTAAAGCAAATCCATCCATTTGCTTCTGCTGGTGCTGCTATTTAAAATACTCGCCTTTCACACTAAGAAACGTGTGCCCGTAGCGTAAGTTTTCACTCCCTCTCCCCAAACTGACAAAAGTATCCAAAAGTTTTCTCGGCGGCAAGACCAGGGGAATGAAAGGGAAAAAAATCTCTCACAGGCAAATTGCCTGCTACGGAGGCACTGCGGTCTCCGCCCGCAGCTCAGGGGCGAAGAGCCGGCGTTCGGGTGTGAGAAGAGGGCACCGGCTCGGAACCCGATCCCTCCGAAGGCAGCTGTAGCTCTGCCCGTTTCAACGTGTGCTGGATCGCACCTGATTCTTTGGCTTTATCCCCTCATGCCGGCGCACCAACAGTGGCCCGAGACGCCAGGTCGCAGTCTCCGCCCCCGGGGAAAGATATCCTGTGACAGGCTGACCCTTGGTGCCAGAGGAATTTGCTAGGAAAAGCAAACCTGTTTGGCCCGGGAGCGCCGTCTGTCCAAAGTTTTGCACACACACACTCGTGAGTCTGTTCGACCACTTGAAATTCCCCTGGAACTGTAGAATTTCCAGGTGCTCTCTCTGTTCAAGGCGTGTTTGCACCTTAATTTCAAAAATTATAGAATTCCTAGCGCCTGAAAAAATACTACTACTAATGTTATGCTAATGAGACACATATCGGTATCATGGTTTGTGAATCGGTCTGGAAGGGGAATTGCCTCTAAAGTACAGCAACCAGGTAAACAGAGCCAAAAGAAATCATTAAAAAAACCCAAATAAACAAAAAAAGACAAAGAAAAAAGAAAAAGTGCTTCACATTTTCTTTACTCTGCTGTTTTCCATCTTAGGCAGAGATCCAATTCGATATTCCTACGGCTAAAACAAGGTTGCTTATTAAAAAAAGGCAGTCTGCCAAATAAATCATGAGTAGCACTAGTTGTATATTAGTTCTATATGTATTTAAATATATTCCACTGCTCTTGATGTAACTGCTGATGTGTCCAAAGCACATCTTAAGGAACCTTAAGAGTTCTTCCCTTACGTTGGTCAAAGGGGTTAGAGGGATGGAGAATCTGGAGCAGGAGAAGAGGTAATCCTCCTGGGAATTATTCAAACGACTCTGGTCAGTTTTAAGATTCTGAATGATCTTCTGAATTTCATTGCGGGAAGACTTTTACTTGGTGCGCGGGGGCCACTTGTCTGGGTGCGGCGGCGAGGTGTGATCGGGAGGCTGCCGCCGCCTCCGGCACCCGGCGGCAGGGTCAGGCGCGCCGAGCACAGGGGCCATCGAGGCGGGAGGAGTCTCTGACCCGAGGGAGACGGGCCCGAGGGCCAGGCCCTCGCCCGCCGCCCGGAGGGACACGCCGGGATGGCGGGGTACAGGGGGATTTGTGGGGAGCCCCGCGAATCGCGGGGTGCACGGCAATCTGCACACACGGGCGCTGCGTGCAGCAGGTTTTCCCCACCACAGGGGCTTTGGGGAGCGCGGGGTTCAGGCCATGGGTCACCCGGCCAGATGGCTTAGTGCGACTCCCAGTGCAGTGGCCTACACTTTGTATGAACTAAAGATGGGGATATTTTCTGTAGCTTGTACAGTGAAAATTTTAGGGGTTTAGAACCTGCTAATTTCAGATTATCAGAGGGGGAGGGAAAATTAACTATTCAAGTAATATTTTCTAATTAATTTGTACATCTATTTTTCCTTAAGTACTTAATCTCTAAACATAGCCTTTGCAAAGTTACATAAATTTGTACCAACAGCCAATAATCCCAATACATAAATAAACTCAGTTCTAATGCTGCTTAAAACCAGATGATAGTACAAAATGCAGAGAAATGAAACAGTACTCTTTCTTCCAAGCCGAAAAGCAGGTGTAAACTGGTGAAGGGTAACATTTTTCAACTGAAAAATGAAGTAGGGAAACAGCCTTGTGCCAACTACTAGATTTTGTCTGTCTGCTATACCAGTACACCTCATGTAGGAAGAGCTTGTCTTCAGATTGAAGTGTATATGTGTTCTGCACAGAAAGGCAGCTGAGTCTTTACTGAGTGGGTGCAGGCAGGGTGTTTGTAAGCAGAAGAAACTGATGCAAGGAGGACAAGAAAGCCTAATCTTCATATTGTCAGACTGCCAAAGGTAGAGAAGTAAAATTTATTACTAGAAGAATGGAGGCCTAAGAAAAGGCATTAATTTCACCCCAGCATGCTTCTGGTTTATTCTGGCTAGCTAATATAGTGATTGTTATTTCTACCCATGGGAAACTATTCCCAACCAAGGCATTGCTTTTTGTATTTTAAGTCCATATGGCATGCAAATCAAGAAAGAAAAGCAAATGCAGTAAGACTCTTAGAATTAATGTGGCTGATGGTCTAAACGCGATAGCAGTGTTTCAGTGGATATGTTCCGATCTCAGTGATACCTGCTACACTGTGACAACCAGAGTTACAACTGAAATTCTGGACTCCATCAATCCAATTCTGAAGTCTCTCTGGACACATATTGATAAAGAAAATCTGCTTGGAATTTTGCTGCTGCTGCTTGTGGTAACAGATTTTTCTCTTTATTGTAAGACTTTATTTTAAACCATTAAACTTCAAGTCTGTTTTAAGACAGAGCCTTCCCTGTAAGTGCTGGAATAGTTTTGTAATAGTTTTGGTTTTGAAAAGTAAAATTTCACCTCAGCTTCTGGAGTTTTGCTGAATATATGGTTAGATTAACCATCTTTAGTTAGACAAACCAGGTTTAATTTTAGACATCTATTGATAAAGACAAAAAATAACTGCCTACGGGCCTCTATTCTGGACACACATAACTCGCATTTTCAAATCAGAATTCCAAAGGGACAAGTATTGGGTGTGCCAGGAATTCATTATTGTGGTAAGCAAAAGGTGAGTTACAGTTAAGAAAGTGACAAATGTTTGCTAATATTAAGTCATTTAGACTAACAAAAAAGAAAGGTCATGAAATTGGGAGTTGCTGAAATACATCCACACTGGGTTACAGGATAATGAAAGTGAAATTCATTATTGACATATGCAAACTGCTATGCATGGGGAAAAAATTCTGGTTTTATATACATAATGACAGGTCCTAAAGTTTGTACTTTTACAAAGTTATGGTAGATAGCACTAAGAAAATGTTGGTTTATTAGTCATTAGCTGTGAAAACAGAAAAAATAGTGGCAAAAGAACAGAGAATATAACAGAAAATACCATGTCCCTCTTCAAATCTAAAGGAAACTGGAATGCACCAGGGAGACCTGCGAGTTTCTTGCACCTGAAATATACCTGAGATACATTAAAACTGTCAGGACACAGAGAGAATCAGAGGGGATGATCAAAGGTACATCTTCTGTACATGCAGCAATCCAATAGTCTAAGACTTTTAAGCATGGAAAGCAAGGATATGCAGAGATATATGACACAAATTTACAGAATTGTGAGAGATCTGGAGAAGGAGGCTGAGGCACACTTGCTCATTCTTTCTCTTAGCACCAGAACTGTGAGTCTTCAGAAGGGCTCAAAGCAAACAGAAAGATGGGATACTTCACACACCACACTGCTGAATTAATTGTTGCAAGATGTTCAGGTTGTTAAAATTTAACATGCATTGTAAGAACAAGTGGAAAATTCATGTAAGATCACTGAGAACTGATCCACAAAAACTCACTATCTCTTGCTCAGATTTGCTATGTTAAAAATATATTTCAGAAAGTACTGTGACATACTTGTCCTGTCCTACTCTTTTTAGAGCATCCATTATTTGTTTACTGTTGGAGACAAGACACTGGGATAGATGAACTTCCGAGGTCACCTATGACAATTTTTCTTCATCAGAAAGGGGATCAGGATTTGTGACTTCCATTTGTAGCTAAGGGTTCAGAATGAAAGCAATTCTTTAATGCTATTTCAGTGTACAATATATGAAAGCAGGCTGGATGTATGCAGAGATGCATTTGCAAAGAATTCAAACTCCAAAGGCTAATTGCATATGTTCTATATGAAAAATATTTTTTAAAGGTACAGGAATGTACAAATTCCTCATTTCAAAGACAGTGCTGCATTGATTGGGATAATTTGCTTTTTTTCTGGTGAAATCAATGTAAACAATTAAAAAGTTTCTGCATGAGAGACTGAGCCCCTTTTTTATATTATGCCAGGATAAATTGATCTAGTAGGCTGCGTATAGGTACATATTTAAATGGTCTCTAAGATAGAGAAGCAACTCAGACATCTGTGTCCTGGTACTGTAATAGTGATGAGTCTATGCCATGCATGTCTGAAGCACCCATAGTGTTGTAGGCATTGGCAGAAGTGTCAGTGTGTATTACTTTTGTCTTTACCTCCTTGTTTAGTTACAGGATCAGTGAAAAGAAATAGCTTTCTGAAGGAGGAAATAAACAAGTTCTGATAATGGAAAAAACAGCTCTAGTACTGAGTTTCACAGAGTACTAAAAGATAAGTTTTACTGCATTTGACGTCCAGAATATACCATGGTAACTTGTACTATTTCTCTAGAGTTCACATGGATGCTCAATCTAAAATGGAAGAGGTAGTCATTTCCAACGAGATACAAAAATCTGTTTTTAAGGCAAAAGACCTGGGAGAAAGCTGGAAGTTCACTCTGCACGGACTGCTTTTATTATCTATTGCTTATTAAAATAATTGCTGAACAATAGATATTAATGTCACAATGATGACCAATGAAGCCCCATAGTTTTAGGTCAGTGTAATCTTAAAGCAGTCATTTGGAAAAATAAAAACAATTTAATATTCCTTATTAACTAATCATTTACTGTCAAAAGGGAGGTTTTTGGTAGAATACCAGTGAATAAATTATTAGGCAAAGAGGTCTTCCATGAGTAAGGGATGTTTTTTTTTATTATCAGTCTTCAATTTATCAAAAATAGACTTTTAATTCTGTGTATTATACAACAAACTCCCAGTGTGGATCAGGTCTTCCTCTGTGGTTGGTCTAAATAATTTGAAGTTAAATCGTTTATTAATTATGGATAGGAATGCATAGAGAAAGAAGGAAAATGTATTTTCATGTATTGCTTGCACCATAGAACTGCTACTGGAAAATGATAATTTGCTGAAAAAATGTAAGAGAAACTTTTTCGTGTAATTGTAGTAGCCATTTGTGTTTTATGAACCTGTTGTTTTATGTGGGATGTGTGATCTGGATTTATCCTCTCCTAAGTCTTGAAATTAGGATGTTTTTAATCTCTATGTGGTCTTTTGACTTTAGCTGGTATGAATTTGTACCATAACAGACTAGCAAACATGCAAATTATTGTGATACTTCATATGCTTAATAAAATATATGGTTGAAACAGCTTACATCTTTTTTTAACTGATTGTTACTGACTGATTATGAAAAGCTTTTCTGGTACACAAAACAAAAAAAATGCAATGCAATGTGCTACATTGCTAGCTGATTATTATGTACATAATTTTTAAAGTTTAATGGGACTGTTGGCATAAGACCTAAAAAGAGAATCAACTTATTGCTTCCTCAAGTATTTGTGATGGAGATAAAGAAAAAAAAACATAAAAGGACGAATATGATATATCTCCAAAGTTAAGTTACACCAATTACACCAGTAAAACAGATAACAAGTGAATCGATACCCTTACTAAGCCTCTGGTATCTTTACATTATAGCTATTTATAAACTTTCTTAAAAATGGGAAATGCCCTGATTTATTTACCAGCTTTAAACTTTGTTGAAAACAAGCAAACAAACATGTTGAAAACATGGGTTTCAATTTGGGGGTCAAAATCATATTGCTGCAGATTTTACATTTCAATATATTTGCTGTCTTATAAGGTGTCTCCAGCTGTTTGTCACCAGCATATTTCATCTGCAAATCTCCAGACAAATAAAGAGAAAATACATGGACAAACATCGATGTATTAGGCTGAGGAATTCTAAAGGAAAGAATAACAAATATAAGCATAAAATGGGGTTAATAAAACCTGCAGGCATCAAATGCAAGCTACTATGAAACAACTCAATGTTTTTTTCTGGTAACCAATCCTTAGTGAAAATACAGGTAATGCAACAATCTGAATATTGAACAGAGCTTCAGTAAAGAGCTTGGTATGATGGTGCCTGGCAAATCATCAGTGTATGTTGAGGAGGACTGGAACCTTGCACAGAGTCAGACTATACAAAGAAATTGCGTGAAATTAGATAACATAAATTTATGCATTTCAGGTCTTGTCACAAAGGTATCTGAGGAGACTTGACAGATACAAACAACTCAAAATACTCCCTCTACTAACAAAAAAGCAGAAAACTCATTGAATATGCAGGAGTATGAAGGAAGGTCAAGAAAAAATTGGAAGTTCTCATGGATTCATAATACCTTTAGCATATACAGAGTGCTCTTATTGTTCCCTCCATTTCTTTCTTACTTGCACAGTACTTTTTAAATTTACTGCTCTATTTATTTACTACTCTGAATTTTCTTAATTTCTTATTGTAAGCCCAGAACTTGTGTTCTCTGAGTTTGACAGTGAATTTCTCCTAAGTTCTCCTGGAATATGAAATACCCTATTTCTTGTGATATGGTATGATTTTATGTCATTTTTTCAGTCGCTGAAGCGCTACAATTTTTTCAGGGTGAAAATTTTTTGTAGGGAAGTTAAGTCTGCAGTCAATAGATTCACTTTTCCCAATGTGCCTGAGAAGCATCACAAACAT
Source organism: Phainopepla nitens (assembly GCA_013400175.1). NCBI lineage: Eukaryota > Metazoa > Chordata > Aves > Passeriformes > Bombycillidae > Phainopepla > Phainopepla nitens. Next base: position 24,186 of record VXBQ01013900.1, read on the forward strand.
ATATTTCTCCCAGGCAGGATTCAGAAAACTGTTAAATTCAACCACATTCCTCTGATTTGCTGAAAATTAAAATCGGCTCCCTGTTTAGAAGGCCATGAAAGACAGTGGGACCACACAAGCAGCAGTGATTCATTGTCATCAGAAAGGTATCTTGAGCGTCCCAGCAGTTTTCTGGAACTCCCAAAAGCGATGAGTGGGTACTTTTTTGAATTCATGGCAGGAGAAGGCAAAAAGGCATTTGTCACTATTGGCTGTTAAGGGCATATCTTTCTTACACTAACATTTTTGTGAAAACAGTAGCTGCAAGACCCTACCAAAGTTCTCTTCTCCTGGAGGAAATTGCCTCTTTGGAACAACAGTCTGATCTTGTTCATTCTGATGTCCCTGCCTAGAGATTGTTGTGTGCCTTTTTAATTCAGAGCATCATAGCATCATTTACTATTGCACAATCAATTTAAGAAAAATAAAAAAATCTCTGGCAATTTTGCATCACTTTGGAAGGAAATGTTCAAGTCAAGAAACCTGTACCAGCACAGGCTGAAGTAAATCAATGCCGTCATATGAGTGAGAACATCCTACTTGCCTATAATATACATTTTTTTGCTTATCGGTATTACCAAAAATACTGCAAGATCAGTAAAGATAATTTTCTTTAATGTTTTTTTCAAACAATGCTGTCACAAGAAAACCACCAGATTTGAAACAAAAAAAAATACACTGAGAATCTAAGGCAAGAATATTGGACATTAATGTAGAAAGTTCCAAAGACTGACAATTCTTCATGAAATGCAATATTTCAATCAAAAATTTTAGAAGGTCATTTTAGAATAATACTTAGACATGACATGTCAAAGGAATTCAAATTGGTCATAAATTGGCTTATTAGTGGAGAAAGATCCACAAGCAGTGCAAACATAAATTCTGGTCTCTCAAAGGATGAAAGGTGTGTTCAATGACTTCTACTCCATCAAAATTAACAAGGGCACATTGAAGAGGATTTGTTTCTGCTGCTGAAGACTTTTTAACTTTTACAATTTATTTGAATTTAAAATTTCTCATTAAATATTTAATAAGGACACTTACATCCAGGTGATAATTCTCCCAGGAGCCACAGAAGACTAAGAGAAAGGGTTGATTCATGCAGTTTCCATTCACATCTTTGGTGGATATAAGGAAAGATTCAGTCACTTTAACGCAATATGGCCAAGACATTCAGAGACTGCTCTATGGCTACCAGAACTTGTTAATACTGTTTTCATATGTACAGGAACTCTCCTTTCTAGCCCACCAGGCCAAATGATGAAAACACCGCAGTATCTTCGTGAAAAGCACCACCATAACAAAAGAACAGGTAAACAAACAAAAAAGTCAAGCTGTAACATTTTAATTTCTTGGGAACTTGCAAGTCAGATGACAAGTGAAGTACATTTTTTTCAGACTATACTTTCAGAGCATCAGGGGGTCCAGTCAAGATTGAGTTGGATTTTTTTTCATGCTAGATAGAATTGTAGAATATAAAAAGGAACTATTTACATGTTTTACAGACAGAGAACATAAAAAAACCCTAATGTTGCTTACATAGCTGGTAGCAGAGACAGAGACTGTATCTAAACCTCACAAATATTGGTTCAAGCTTTACCTGCAAGATCCTCTTCTGTCTCATGGGAACAGCCTTTCATTTTGATACTTTTCTCCTAATTCAATTCCCAGAAATGGATGGATGGATGGATGATGGATGGATGGATGGATGGATGGATGGATGGATGGATGGATGGATGGATGGATGGATGGATGGATGGACGGATGGAAACAACTAAAGGCTTATGGAAGACATCATCGTGTTCATAAAACTCTGCTGTAGTTGCTGGTACCTGTCCTAACTGGAAGAAAGCAATGATAAAATCCACTTCCACTGTCATGCAAATAAGCTTTGGGTACCAGCACTGGCTCCGAGACAGTCTAAATTCAGACAGATTTCCTCCTTCTTTTGAGTCTTATCTGAGCCAAATATTTTCAGTTTCTTACAGAGCTAAGCTAGCTAATCAGGTCTTCTCATCCCTTTGAGCTCTGTGGTTTCTAATTAGCATTATCCCTTTTCCAAGTGTTATGGAGCTGTGGCTCCTTGGAAGAACTGCCGCATTCTGCCTTGAGGTCCTGATGCTGGCAGATGGCATTGCCCAGCCCCAGATATGAATACATGGATAGATGTCAGATTTTTGCTGCTTTGAACCTAACCCATTTAGAGAGCTGCTTTCAGCTCTAGAAAGGACACTACCCCATTCTTCTTAGTTATGCAAATATTTATTCTCAACTTTTCTGCTTACCAAATATTTCTTGCTGCCATATATAGCAGCGATAAAAACCAGGAAAATAGGGGGGATGAAAGTTTCATGGAAGAAGTAAAGGATGCTAAGAGCTTGTTAAATATTCTATCAGGCCCTCATTGTAAGAATTTCCATTAATTGCTTTGTCATCAAAATGCTAAGGGGGACCTTAATGATCTCAAACGATTCAGCTGGACCACCCAGAGCTGCAAATGGGAAAAGAAGCCTCAAGGGCCTCTTGTAGGATTAAACTTACTCCCATTCTAACATCTTGAAAATATTCTATGAGGGACCTTCCCACCATCATCAAGTAATGAAAACCTTTCTTTGTACTTATCCAATGACTTTAGTGCCACTGTGCTACCTGAAAGCCAGATTGGAAGAAAACAGCCACCTGTAAGACTGACTTGACAGTAGTGTTATGTCATAGCAGTAAAACCATTGGAAACACATCCTAAAGGTTTCGTTGTGCTGGTGAAATCTAATTAATATGCTACCTGCCTTTAGAATTAGCATTTATCTGTGTGTCCTATGTAATGAAGAAACATTATATATCTATCAGGGACTAATTCAATGAAGTTGCTACTGATGGCATGTACATGAATCTTGCAGTCATAAAGCTTCCCATTCAACAGGAACATCCAGTCTTAAAACTTTTACAAATGAAAAGGGCAGGATGAATTTAGTGACTTAAACTCAGTAGGAGAAAGGGGAAATGACCTCACAAAGTAAAAAATAAGGCAGGCAGGGAGCTGGGGAATTTGCAGTAGAAATTATGAGAGCCTGGATATGACTATAAAAGAAAGAAATTAAACTACATTATAGCCATCAAAGTATGTAGCTACATGGATTATACATATAAAGCCTGTGAAAGATGCTGGAATTGAGGCTGTGATGAATATCAGGCATATAGTTCATGTGGTTTGTGGCATCTGATTGTCCATAGTTATGAACTGAAAACCTGCTATGTACCACTTCTGCTAGTGAATATGTGTAAAAAGCTGAAAATGCAGGGCGAAGAGATGACCATATGGCAAGGTCACAGATTATATGAAAGGCAAACACTTTCATTACTGTCTGATGTCCATTAAATTTTACTGCAATCAGCTTGCATTTTAACCTGGACACTTGCACCTGCTTTGGCCTGCTGAGACTGTTCAAGACTATGATAGTCGCTTCACTGTTAGAAGAGAAAGAACTTTTAATGATGTTTTGGAGATGCTTACATTAAAACAAGTCTTCTTTATGAAGCACTGAAACTGTACATTTTTATGAAGTGAAAGTTTCCATTGATATCAATTTTTAGATACTGCAGAGAAGATAATTTCACCACATGAGAGAATATTTGAATGTAAGAAGACTCCCTCACACAGAGGACAAGTTTTAAACTATAAAAAGGCCATAATTTAGCCCTACATCATGAATCCTTCTGTAATCCATAGGCAGAGTATCAGCCATATCAGAAATGGAGTGTGACATGCAGATACACAGATTATGTATGTTCACAGTGTACTCTTAGATGACCTTGCGTTTTAGTACTCCCTTTTTGATTCCTCATATATAACGAAGTACATTTCCCTGTAAGTAGGCGGAACAGGTTAAATTCTTATTAAAGGCCAATCCAGCCACATGCATAATAGCATTCTTCAATTAAAAGGAAGACTTAACAAACTAATTGACAGGACAAAGCTTTAAAAGCCTATATACAATCTCTTAGCACATTTAGGAAGACTATGGTTTAATGTACAACTCTTTGGCTTTTCTGACATATCTTCAGTGCCTTGCCAAAACCTTCCCCCCTCCTGCACCTGGACCAAAGCTCATTGTGCTTTAAGGAGGGTTATTTTGGCTTGAAGAGAAGAGGACATTCATGACTTCAAACATGGACATTAGATCAAGTTTTTATCTTCTCACATAATCCTGTCTTTGATGTCACCAGGCTGAGGCTTCTCAAAATAGAAAGAGAAAGCTGTGAAAAGAGGCCTATTTAATTTATACATTTAAGTGCTGCTGTTCTAATTCACCAGAGCAGCATTTTCATTGTTTTCTGCTTTGCATCCTAAAGGGAGGCTTACACCAGGCAATTATGAATGGCTCTTCTGAACAAATAATTGAAATTCTCTAGTTGTGGGCTATGGTTAAACAATGTCAGGATTGGAGATGAGAGGTCAAATATATTCCTATAGGCACTACTGAAACCACAGGCTCGAAAGATGAGTATTTGTAATCATTCGTTTTAACAGCAGCTAATCAGGTAAAGAACAAACATGAAAATGATATTTTGTATTTGCCTTCAATCCAGAACAATTGTCTTGAATTAAAATAACAAATCCTGAGAAGGTGGTGTGGAAGAATGCTTTACAGCATGAAGACTATCTGATGAGAATTAAGCTGGTAAAGATACACAACACTTACAAAACCCTCCTCTTGAAACTGCAGTAAGGAGACAGCTGTAAAAACAGCAATCGATTCTGTGCGCAAACACCTCTGTTGAGTATTTCCACCGAGTTATTGGTGGAGCAACGGCTCTGTAACTGAATATCTTTCCTTCACCTAAAAAAGAAATCAAAACACCTGACACTTCAGGTCAGGAGGGATTAAGACATAACTTCTCCATAGTTTACCCTGTAAAGACAATAATTTAGTCTTTCACAAAATAACTAGCCCCAAATTATCCACAAAGATGAATTTCTAGTGCATTTGTCATTTAGGAATTTTGTGCCAAAGTTCATCAAAACAGTAGAATTTTGTACATATCCTAAGAAAATCAGAACCCTGTGTACGTGTGCATGTGGACAACGGAATTGTACTGCAGAAACACAAATCATGAGATAAAACACCTTATCAAGATGAAAGTTGAATAGAAAGGTCTTTTTGTTTCATGCATTCACTAAAGGAATGGATTGACTAGAAGAAAAACAGGATAATCCAAAAGTAAAATATACACACCTTCCTTATTCAGAGATATTTATACATAGTGATCATTGCCATGAACCAAAACCAGAACAATTTGTTCTTCCACTTTCACCAAAATACAATATACAGGATAAAGATTACATATTGTTTTTTGCCTTACCTAAGGCATTGTGCCTGTTTCACAAAATACACTTGATCTGAAGCTAAGTACTGCTAATTCAAGCCATTCAAAACTCAAAACTTCTGTCTTTCCCAGAACCCTAATCTTTTTCTTTGCCTTTTGAAAGTATGAACTGCAAAAGTTCAGTCCTTCTTTATAACAATAAAGCTAAAATCGATTTCTCTTTGAAACACAATCTGATATGGATCATATTTATAACTGCCTTAATATGAGAGAACAGAGTTCATAAATATACCCATTAAAATAATTGGAATTTTTATACTACTGCTCCTACTACCACTTCTCACCATTGCAGTCCCAAAACTCTATTTCAATTATGTGTTTAAACATCACGTAGACTAAAGCTCCACCATGACAGTTAATGAGTCTGAAGCAGAGAATCTTAGTTTTTCATATAACTTTTTTCCTGCAGTGCTTGGCATTTATTTTATATAACCAGCACAAATAAATGTTATCTATGACTGCCATTCATGACACAATTACACATTATTTCCCATTTTACAGTGCCTTTTACGGCTATTAAAGTTTATTTCAAAAGACGTGTTCTTTATTTTTTTTCTGCTTTCTAGTGTGAGGTTAACATGAGTTATACTCTAATTTATGTTTATTAGTGGGTTATGATTCTGACTGCATCTCCATGAGAAACATTACTGACTTCCACAACCACCTTTCCGATGATCGTAAAACAAATATTGAATAATGAGGAAAGCTTAAAAAAAACCAACTCCCACACCCCTACAATCAACCAACCTACCAACCAACCAAAAAAAACCCAAAACCCACAAAAACAACCCAACCCAAAAAACAACAACAACAACAACAACAACAAAACCCAACCTTAAACAAACAAAAAAGCCCTCCTGTCTAAAACTGAGGAATGGCTGTCTAAATATAACCTCGATTCTATGCTGTGTCACTTTCTGTAACTTCTTTTGCTGCTGTGATTTTAGATGTAAAAATTTATATTGGAGCACTGTCCCATTTGTACCAGTCTATGCCAGTGATCCCAAGACTTCTGGAACAGAAGGCTAAACAAATTCCCTACAATAGTCAGAATAAATTAAACTCTGGGCAAGGAAATGTCATATCTCTGCTGTTCTTATTGACATTAGTCTCATTGACTTCACCAGGAGTTTGATAAGCCTCTTGTTTTGGTGAAAACTGTAGACCTGCCAGTTCTACATGCAGAGTTGCTCATATGTTCTGCATTTCTGGCGCACAGTCACAGTTGTCTAGTGATTGTCCATATTTAAGTGGATTAGCCACTCAGAATAAGGAGTAGAACTATCCCTTCTCAGTAGATACACAAAAACATTAGCATCAGCATTATACTTGTTCATTAGACTATCCAACATCATGTTAAGAAAACAATAAAAATATAGTATATAGAGATACGGTTTATTTAATTGTAATCTATGTGATTTCATAAGAGAATTTGATCAAATAATAAAATCAGAATTTCTACAGGTACTGTAACACTATAATACCTGTACTGCTAGTGGCTGGGGACCACTTCATAGTGGTCTAAAGTCTGCACTCTGTCACACATGGATGGCAGTCCAGGAAATGGAAGAGGGGATGGCAGACAAATTCCTGTCTGCTGAATTTTCCTCTGAGTAGAGCAGCAAAACTGGAAACTGCTATTGCCTCCACAGACTGCATCCTTACCCTCCTAATGGGTGAAACTGTAATTTTTTTTCTTGGCCTCAACAAGGTTGTTTGTTTCTGTCACATGCCCTGGCTGCTAGGAGATGCTGTTAACAATATAACCCAGTTTGGAAATCTTTTGTCCAGTGGGAAAGAGGTTTTGGGCTACAGTTTCTATGCACACACAAAAAAGAAGCAAAGTCGTTAAGGATGGAAGGTGTTAGGACTGAGCACTTTGCTGTGTCCCTTGATCTGGCTGGCCTACTTCCTAGCCAACAGAATTTTAGTCACCAAGGGAACATCTTAGTGCTATACGTAGCAGGAGACAGCTAATTAATAGCCTATATTCCACGAAGAAGAGACTTTTCACTTGCCTTAAACAGGAATCAAGCCATGTCTTGTGCAGCCTGAATGAGTGCTGTATCATGGAGCTGCTGGAAACTAGGATGCACACCCTCTCTAGCCACAGAATAAAGAAATGGCGTTTGACACTCAGTCAACACTGGCTATGTTAGGTATCTTACGGAAGGAATTTGATGTATCCCATTACAAAGTAAGTGTTTTCTGTGGGGATTCCAGACAGCTAAATCAAGGGCACTGCATTCTGCCAGCTGACCCATTCTGGCATACACATTTCTCTGTGAAGCTAATCCTACCTATGTATATTTAAATAATACTGAAATACTTATTACTTGTCATACTTTGCTCCATGCTCTTTTTCTTTCAGCATACACAGAGATAAATAAAGAGGTGCAGAGATAAGTCACAATACTAGTAAATACTGAGCAGAAAATCAGTAGCCCTATTTGGGTGATGACTGAAAAATTAGGCTGCAGTTACCCAGTAATATTTTTCTCCCTTTTTGCTACTTATTTATGATATGAAAAATCACCCACATCCAAGTATGAGTATACCAGTGGAGCATAGAGGACTTACCACTCCCAACAGTTCTGCCAACACAACAACACTCACCCCTGTAGCTGCTGGAAGCTCCTTTTAAACTCATCTACTTCTGTCCTTCTATCCAGTTACACAGTAGGTCAGTAGTAGATCAGTAAGGGTAATCTAGAATTTCCAGAACGTTGATTCATGACCTTTCAAAGCCATTTATTTGAGGTACTCAGTGTCATTAATGAAAGTAAATGCAGATCTTCACTTAGATGGCAGCTCATGCCTATCTTACACAGTTTTGAGTGGCTAAAGTAAATGTTGTCGGTGGAGAATTTGACTCCAGGAAATTATTTCTTTCTCACTTGCAATCACCCTTAGGACTGTGTATTTTCTGAACTGTCCATGACTAACATTAGACTCAGAATTTTTTTATATAATTTATTACAAAGGACAGATTATACATCTTACAAACAGAATGAAGGTGCATGCACTAATGATGTTTGTTTATCCTTTGAAAATGCTTCTTAGCACAACTGCTCATCACATTTCCATAAAAGTAGAGTGGTGATGATGTGATTAGATAGTTAAGTTTCTTTGTCATTAAAATGATTCCATGAATAGGATGAATAATGACAACTGGATATCTGAGATAGCCTTGATCTGAAGAGTCTGCTACCTATATACAGAGATAAGAACGGGAATAATACATGAAAAAAAAAAAAGTAAAATTAAAACTGATTAAAAACTGCCATAAACCAAATTTGCCAAAGTGAGTCTTATAGGTAACCTGAATGTGAGTAAGATCGAGTTTTCACAGGTAGGGAGATATATCTGTGACTAGGAATAACTGGGAAGTTGAAATCCACTTAATATCTGTGCTTGTGAGCACTGGCAGAGTGGAAGCAAATGGGAATACTGCAGGGAAAAGAGTAAGCAAAGAAAGGTTTGAGATTTGATATAATGGGAGGACAAAGGGGGAAAGATGGAAAGAAAAGAAAAGAAAAGAAAAAAAGAAAAGAAAAGAAAAGAAAAAAGAAAAGAAAAGAAAAGAAAAGAAAAGAAAAGAAAAGAAAAGAAAAGAAAAGAAAAGAAAAGAAAAGAAAAGAGAAAAGAAAAAAAGAAAGAAAGAAAGAAAGAAAGAAAGAAAAAGAAAGAAAGAAAGAAAAAGAAAGAAAGAAAGAAAGAAAGAAAGAAAGAAAGAAAGAAAGAAAGAATGCTCACAGAGTGTGAGAGAATGACAAGAGTTAGATGAGACCTGGAAAAGAGTTTCAAAGTCAGCAATAAAACACAGATATCATTGGTCAAACTGATGTTGTCCCCTCGGGATTCACTGCTGGGACAGTCACAGGAGCACAATCCAGCCTTCAGCAGACTTAGATTAGTACCCATTTTAATTAAGACAACATCATAAATATGATAGAGAGTGCTTTTGAAAAGGGCAGACTCATGAAGTCAGTAGTGGAGACTGCTGAAAGATATAATGTTCATGTACATCACATGCTTTTAAACATATGACCCCAAATACCTATGGGATATCATAATTAAAATGTCATCTTTCAAATCTTTCCCTCACACAGATTACTTCGGCTTCACAGATTTATACGTTAATGAGATAACCATGTTTCTAGTTATAATAGGGATCTGAAGTGGAACAAGATGGTTTCAAATGGTCAGGAAAATTGAAATTCTTCACTTTCAGGTAAAAAACACATGGTAGAGAATGATTCAAAGGACTGCAGAAGATTCTGGTCCCAAAGACAGTTGAGACAAGTTGAACTGAACTCACAACGTTTTGGTGTGGAAGAACACATCACAAAACCTACACAGCACAGCACAAATACTTGTGACTAAGAAAATGTTCCCTGTGTAGGTAAATTTAGGTAATTTTCAATTGGATAGGTCAAGTCCCTATTCTCAAATACTGATATGAAAAGGACATTCTAGTCAAAGAGAATTTACAGTATCAATTCACTACTTTAATTCTGATAATATCTTAAGAATTATTAGAAGTTACATAAAAATGAAGTTGCAGATCCCAATTCCCTTGGAGTCTGACTCTTTATAAAGGTTCTAGAAGACCGTATTTTTATCTTCATATTACTGTTGGCTTATATTAATACATATGAGAACTAGGTGAAAATTTTTCAGGTTTTTGGTTCCAAATCATCCCTTACATTGATTTTTGTAAGAATAGCAAAACAATTTGTTTTGAAATTCTGCAAGAGAAAACAAAGTTTTGTGTGAGCAATGGAAGCACTAAAGCTGGTATAGATTTGCTTCCTGCATTCTCTAGAGCCTATGATTCATATGTGGACTCAATTTTTCTTTCAGTTATCACAAACCATCCCGTTCTTTCAGTTTCATGTTTAATGAAAGCCAAAGAAATTTCACTATTTTGAGATCTATAATTCACTGGAAAGGTGGAGGCTTGAAGTGAAGAGGAATTACAGATAGAGAGTCTGACTGCAAAATTTTTTAAGGTATTTTAGTGAAGGAAATTAGAAAATAAAATGATAATATTAATGTAACCAGTACCACACAGCCAAAGACAGTATGGGAACTATTTTAGATTGAACTATTAGCTCATTAGTGGATGAGACTTTATTGATCCCATATATAGTCAAATACTGGAAATTGTGGACCAATTATTACTGACAGGCCCTTAGAAACACAAACTTATTAAAAAGCACCCCCCCATTCATCAATTCACGGACACACACAGGGAGAGAAAAAAAAACCCCACAGAACTGACAGATTAAACCTTGATCACAGCTGAAATACAATTTGCACTGATGTTTATGAGTTCTTTGGCTAAACAAAATCAATTTAAATTAGACAGTCTAGCAAATCTTACTTGGAGTAAATCTTAGAGACTACAAGTAGATTATCTTTATTTAAATTGATAATAAATAGCAGTTACCGCATTTGAAAAAGGGTAATAAGGATGTTGAGACATTTCATCTTGAACATAGGATCCTGCTTCTAAGAAGAACAAGAGATTGTATAACATGAATAAATGCATTTTTAAAAACTATTGAAAGATTAACATTAGTTCTTATAAAAACTGATAAATATGAACATGAAAATGAATAAAATATAAGGTCATCAGTAGCTTACCCTATTTTATGAACTTTGATCATGTAATAGGGTTTGCATTTGTTTCTCAGATCTGAATGGAGATGGAATTCAAGATAAGACATTAATCATAATTAAACTGACTATAACAGGTCTATGCCAGCAAATTCTTAACGACAACAAAGAATGCTTAGCCATAATGAACTGCTTCATTCATTAATTTCCTCATTAAGAAGCCCTCCACTTAATAAGTTCAGTAAAAAGTTGATATAATATTGTATTTGTATTCTCTTTCTTATCAATTTCCACTTCAGTGGTATATTATTTGGAAAATGAAATAAATAATTTAAAACATGTAATTGCTTTTATATATTCATATAGTAATTCCCTAAGCAATGCTGTGTTTATAAGTTGTCAGTGTGCATATTAATTTGTCATACCCACCAATCTCATGTTCATTCATTTACTACTATTCATTGAGAAACAGATTAAAAAGGACATGCTGCCCCTTCTTTGAAAGTTTTAATAAGGCCAAGTAGGCCAAACACTATCTTCCAATTGAATCCTGTTGGTTGTCAGGACTTGAAAATTACTCATTACTGTTCTCCATGATTTAATATGTTTGTATGCATGATTATTTATGAATAAATGTTAAGTGACAGATAAAATAACACTTTCTCATTTGTATTTGAAAATGTATCAATTGTTCAGTATGTACAGGCTCATAGGAACTTGTTGAATATCATTAATTAACTGAAATGTGTGTCATATTGATAAAAACTGGTGATGGCCCTGTGCAGAATAAACAACAAACGAACTAAAAAGACATCTTCCTTTTCCTTGCTCTTCTCCTCTTCCATCCTTCCTACCACCAAACCAGGCCCTCATAAATACCTGTATGACCACTACCCAGAGAATTTAGCAGCTAAGCTTCTGTTTTTCAAAAGAATAGCAGCACACATACTGCAGGAAAGAAAAGAAAAAAGCATATTTTTGTCACCTTTCCCAAAAATTACCAAAGAATCATTGAGGCAGGAAGGACTTCTTGAGATCATCTCTTGGAACCTGCTGCTCAATTAGTGCTACCAAGAGCTTGTTATCTAGGACTGAGGTCAGTTGGTTTTTGAATATCATCACAGAAGAAAACTCCACAGCCTCTCAGGGCAAACTCCACTGGTATTTGGCCATCCTCACAACATAAAAATATATTTGTGTTTAGAAGAAATGTCATGTTTTTTGAACTTGTGCTTATAGTATTTTATTTTGTCAGTGGGCAGCAGTAAAAGGACCCTAGTTCCCTCTTTTTCATTCTCTCCCATATGTCATTTACATGTTTAAGATCTCCCTGAGCCAGTCTCTCCAGGCTGGTCAGTGCTACCTCTCTCAGCCTCTCCTCACATGAAAGATTCTCCAGTCCCTTTATCATCTTCTAGACCCTGCACCAGGCTTACTCCAGTATGTTTGAAACTCTTCTTTACTGGGGAGACCAACACTGCACCCAGAACTCCACATGTACCTCACCATTGCTGACCAGAGAGGAAGGATCACCTCAATCTCCTGACAATAGCTGGCATATTGTAGCTCCAGAGGCTGTTTAATCATCTTCAGCTTGGTGTCCACTGTCCCTCAGGTCTTTCTCTGCAAAGATACTTTGCAGCTGAGCAGCCCCCAGAATGTCCCTGTGCATCTCTCTCAAGAGGCAAATCTTTCTCTTACCCTCTTTTGCACATCATGAGATTATTTCCAGCCCAATTCTCCAGCATGGCAAAGTTGCTCTGATGTTTATGCTAATCACCCCAGTTTTGCTTCCTGTGCAAACTTGCTGAGGGTGCACTCTGTCTCAATGTCCAGGCCATGCATGACACGTGAACAGTACTGGCCCCAGCACCTTCTACTGTGTAAACCATTAGTGATCATAATATTTTGGGCCTGGCCATTCTGTCTCACCAATCTGTCTAACCAGACACTTCTCTAGCCAGTTCTTTGCCAGCTTGTTTATGAAGATGCTACAAGAGATAGTGTCAAATGCCTTTCTCAAGTTGATGTAAATAATATTTCACCGCTCTCCCTTTGTCTACCAAGGTAGTCACCTCATTGCAGAAATATTTCAGGTTTCACTGGATGTTGAAATGGTAGCCAAGAAATGAGATAACTCTCTGCTTCTTTTAGCACTAGAAGCAGAAAGCAAAAAAATGGTGTTACTGCAATCCTGCACATGTCTTTTGTTTACAATTTCTGTGTCTAAGCCTAGGGAAGAAGAATTCAGTATTTAATTGCAAAACTGTAATTTAAAGGATGTTCTCAAAAAATAATTGTGCAACAGATTTTCTCTGACACTATAAAAGCCTGAGCCTTATCCCATATGCTCATGGAAATATGATTCTAGCGTACAGTGGAATGTTAAGAAAACTTACCTCCTGGAGCCATTCAAGACTTTCATGACCAGCTCTCTTGCTGATAAATCATTAATTAGTTAAAGGTCCAACTGCATTTTCTTTGTTTGGCCAAAAGTCCGGCTGCTGGGAAGAATGCATTTCTGGGAGCTGAAGAGTAAGATGGTGTACACCTAGGGCTGCCTGAGAGTGGAAAATACTATGAGGCAGTGGACATCAAGTAGTTTATGGAGTTAAAAGAAAAATATATGGAACTGACATTTGAATGTGAAATGCCTTTATGCTTTTCAATGCTTTATTATATGTTTTACAACTATATAAATATATACAAGCAATTTTATGTTTTAAATTCTTTATTTAATTTTCCGAATAAAGTATCACTGATGTGGAAATTGATTTTAAAAACCCAAAATAATTAATTACGCTGTACTTTTGAAGAGCAAAGTGAAAGAGTTTCTACCAAGCACAGACTCTGATAAATGAACCTTAATGGAGCTGGTTACATGAATACTCTACCGAATTCAAGAATATGGTTACATTATAATTCTGTATGAGAGTCCTTATATCCTGTATTAAACAACTCTTTCCTGCATTTCTTTTTAAGAATAGTAGGACATGAAGTAAATAACAGTAACAATGTTTATAAAGCAACATGAAAGGAAGACTGTCTCAAAACACAACCTTTGCAGAAATTAGTGGGTTTGTTGGCCTGAAGATAAATTATGAGTCTTAACTGCTTGTCCAAGAACACATTTGACTGGGATTCCTACTCAAATTCTTAATTACTCTCATATACCTGAAAGAAGAATCTAGCAAACTGATTCTACCATCTTTAACAAACAACTACTCACGTGTGCCCCAGAAAAAAAGTAACATTGTCCTACAGTTACAAATAAAAACACACAGGTTATAAATACCTTGTGTTTTTTTCCTCTAAATTGCAGGTCATTGCAAAAAAAGATGTTAAGATAATAAATCTACCAAATAAACATATTCTCCTGGCAATCAGCAGGGGCTGGCTTGGGCTCATTTGTCTCCAGTTCATTATCTTGTCTGCATTATTCAGTAGGCCGGTTCATGCTCTATGGGCTTCAAGCAACTTTTAACAGCTAAAGTCTTCTTCAGTTTTGACTTGCTCTCTCACTTTATAAAACAAATTTGAAAGTTGCTCAAATTGCTATGGTGAATTAATGTCATTAATGTTGTAATTGAGTGTTACTTATTCACATGGTACTGTGAATGTTCAACTTGGAATTAGCTAATATACATGGAAAATTTCCAAAGTTTCCATTTAAGCATTGTTAGATTCAGTTTCCTATATGAGTAACAGTTGTTAATTCAAAAGACTTGTGCTGCATCCCTTATACATATATATTATGTATATGATTATTGCTTTAAAATTATAAAATAATTACTATCTTATTTTATAATTATTTTATATACAAAGATCAACAAAACAAGTTGAAATAAAACTCTGAGCAACTAAACATTTATTTGCATATATTTATAATTTATTGACATGGAGCAGTACTTAAAATCCCCAGAATTATGTATTCCTAAAACATGACTCAGACATATTTCAATCTAAGGGTGCCAAAGATATATTTAATACTTTATTGAGTTTTCATGGCAAGGTTTTGATAGCAGAGTGACTAAAGGCATGAGTGAAGGTGCTAGAATGTTCCTCCATGTCTGACTGAGCCAATGCCAGCTACAGTGTAGATCTGTCACAAGCCAAGGCAGAGCCCATGACTGTTGGTGCTAGTGCCTTTGAAATGACTTATTTGAGAAGGGGGAAAAAAACACCTGCTACACAAAAAGCAGTCGGAAGAGAGGAGTGAGAACATGTGACAGAAACAGCCCTGAGGACACCAAAATCAGTGGAGAAGGAAGGGAAGGAGGTGCTTCAGGCACTGGAGTGAGATTCCCCTGAAGCTTGTGATGAAGACCAGGGGGAAGGAACTGTGCCCCTGCAGCCCATGGTG
>VXBQ01013901.1:0-11202 GCA_013400175.1 Phainopepla nitens
AGAAATAAAAAAATAAGGAAAAATATAAATAAAAAAGAGTGCAAAGTTTTATTGTCAAGCGCGGCTGTCACTTCATGAAACCAGAGTCATATATAAGATATATGTGACATACTAATAGGAAGTAATTTACCCAAGGATGTTTTTGTGCCTTGAAGTGCCTTCAACATTTCTGCTTTGAAAACTTTGCAAGTGTGTATGCATCAGAGCAGTTACCGAGGCGCTGAAGTTCCCAATTTGTGCACAATGTGACTTTTATAATGCTATTAAACTCATCTCATGGAAAGTGGTGTGCACAAAACAATGATACATGAGATCTCAAGGAGGCTGCTGAGTGGGGGAGATGACTGGAGTGAGGAGAAAGCTTTTATAAAGTCACTTTGAGAATGCACCTCTGCTCCAGAAGCCCTCTGTTTATTCTCACTGGAAATTGTCTACTGCATTTTGGGTGGAGATTCATGCATGTGCTGTTTTTTTCTGGGGTGGAGTTAATTTCCTTCACAATATTTACCAGGGGGATGTGTTTTGAATTTTTGCTGAAACAGTGTTGATAATACAGAGGTGTTGTCACTATTGCTGAGCAGGGCTTGCACAGGATTGAGCAGTTTTCTTCTTCTCACCTCATCTCGGCAGTGAGCGGGTGCACAGGGAGTTAGGATGGGACAGAGGCAAGACAGCTGACCCCAGGTGATCGCAGGGATATCATTGTAAGCACCACTCTCATCCTACAATAAGAAAGTGTGTACAGGGAGTTTGGAGTGATAGCATTTTTCTTCCCAAGTCGTCGTTGTGTGTGATGGATCCCCTGCTTTCCCGGGAATTGCACAGCACCTGCCTGCTGATGGGAAGTGCTGGATGCATTCCTTGTTTTGCTTTGCTTGTGGGTGTGGTTTTTCTTTTACCTGTTAGCCATCTTCATGAAAAGCCCATGTTTTTCTTCACTACTGGTTCTCTCCCCATCCCACCATGGCCAGGGAATGAATGAGTGGCTGTGTGGGGCTCAGTCATGTTTAAACCACAGCAGTGCTGCTTGCATTCCTTATCTCCTCAGTATAATAAATTGCGTGCATCTGTTTCTCTCATTAAAGTAAATTTATTATGGTACTCATCTATTTTCCTCTAGCATGGGGCAGAGTCAGCCCAAGATTCCCTCCTGTCCCATGAGTCTGACTTGAAGGGATGGCCTCAGAGGGGCCTGTACGATGTGTAACTCTACAAGTCATGCAATCAGAAACAAAAGCTCACAATTTTCCAGCTGGTGTGACACCTTTCTCTTGTACCCTTGCTCCTGCCTTGCCACCTTCCCTGTTCTTTTCTCATCTGTCTCTTTCTGCATCCTGACTGTAAATCCTGGAGAATTTTTTTCATCTGTGTGAGCAACAGCAGATCCACTGTGCCCAGTCCTGAGCACTGGGTTTTCAAGGAGTGCATTGGAACACAAACAATGCCCACAGTTTTACAACTGAAAATGCCCTCCCTCCTCCTTTTTGCATGCTGGGACAGTTCTGAGCATTACTTTTGCCACTTGGGAGGCAAACTGAGGGCACAGATTAATTACCTACAGAAAAGCGATGAGATAGTGGTAGACCTGGTGAGAGAGGATATTTAGATTTCCCTCTATGATGGGAAAATCTAAATCCATTATTTTTATTTGTTCATTAATAAAATACAAAAAAATCCTTGAAAACAAATGAATAAACATCTTGCTTAAAAATTAAATTCCCTGGAGGAAGAAAATTGAGGGAGGTGAAGTTCTGTCCAAATATTTTGCTGTACTAAATTCAGAGCATTTAATTCCCCAAAAACTATATATGATTTTTCAATGCATTAAACCAGCGATTTCTTTAAGCTATTTTGATATTTTAAAAGAAATATCCCATGTGTAAGCTTTTGCAACAGTACAGTTTGTCACCATCACTGTGTTTTATTTGTTTTCCTCCTTGCATGAAATTTGCTTGAAAACAGTACTTTTTTAGGTGTTTTGCAAGATATAATTTTCCTCACCAGGCAGGCATTTTGACAACATTGTTTTGAAAAGCTTTAAATGGCAGTGACTTTGGCTCTGATATGCTCTGACCAGCTTAAGGCATCTAAAGGAGAAGTTCAGACAGAAACTCCAGACTACTTAGTAGGTATGGCCCTTTTCCTCATGAAGACTGGGACTAGACAGCCCTTAGACATAGGCTTACATATGTTGGATTTACTCAGGCTTGGATTCAACAGCTAGGAACAAATAAAAACCCAGTACAGCTGGGTTTAGGTGTAGGAATATCTGCTTAGTAAGGAAAAGGAACAGGCCTTTTTCTCCACTGGCCTGCAAAAGTGAGGTAGCTCTGCAGCAAATAAATGGCCCTGCATTAAAGCAAGAAAAAAGCAGTGGAAGAAGATGAGCCATGATAACTTAAGACCTAGTCCTGAGGTGGTCCAATCAATAAATTTTCTTTTGTTCATTCCTCCTTCCACCTGAAGACACAGCTTGAGTCTTTTCTGGGATGTGAATGTGAAAATATCTATATGTGAACTTGTGCCCCTGTTTCTCTCCCCTCCCCCTCAATTTTCTTAATGGTATTCAGGGAGAGTCATGCTTTTATTTTTCAAATTACACCAAGGCATTGTATTAAATATAGGATTTGGGACTTGGCAAATCAACAAGCGCATTGTACTCCTATGGAGACAAAAGGTGACTGAACAGTTTAGCCAGCCAACATACAGGCAGAAGTAATGCTCCACGGTAAGAGGATTGCTGGCTCTATTGTTGAGCCCACAACAGGAACCAACTTATTGCAACATTAATTTCCCATCTCACATGGAAGTTATTTAAGGGAGAAGACTAACAAGCGAGCAGTGCCCACAGTTTAATCCTATTGTCACCCTGATGGATTTATATTTGCTTCTGGGTTGTAGAGGTGGAATGAGGCTGCTTTGTTATTATTTCAACTGCATTTGTTGGGGGAAAAAAACAACCCCAGGATTAGGAAAACATGGCTTCTGCTACCTTTAGATAGTCAGGAACTGCTGTTCTGTTAGCATAGGTATAAGATGACTAAAATTATATCTTAGTGATGCAGAAATTCTTCACTCAGAAATGATAGAAATATTTTTAACTGCAATTAAGGCTTGTGAAATGTCTCTTTTTTTTTTCTACATCTGTTCTTGTGACATCATTTCTCATTTCCCTTTTTAAAATTTGTATAGGAGTAGCCACAGCAGTACATGGGGCCAAGTGTAGTAGTTACTGCATGTTTCCTGCTCTCTGCATCTTGGAAATATTGGTAGAAGTTCATCTATAGATGCTTATTTCCTCTGTAACCAGAAGGGAGTCCTTTAGGTGGTTTTGTAGTTACAGGCAACTACTTTACTGACATAGCAACAGACGTCTCCAGTAGATCAGGCATTCAAATGTTTACTTCTCCAGATTTGGACTAGGTGTCAGAGCCTGTGGTGATCCTTTTTAGCACAAAGCTGTTTAACCTTATATGCAAAGAAATACAGTCACCACTTTGGACTACTGTACAGAAATAGTTCAGATTCAGTTTAGACAAATCTTCCACTGATGTTCGTCATCATAATTGCATTAAAGTCAGAAAGTGTCACAGTGGTTTGTGTGAGAAAGAAGATAACACCTGTAGTTTTTATGGCTTCTTTGAAAGAGATTGCTGCTTTTCAAGGTATTCACAAAGTGAATGGGTCAGGAAGTCAGGAGGAAGTCAGGAGTTCTCATTTTTTCTGTTGAAATCACAAATCTGGGTCATTTACAGGCAGTCACCATTTCCTGTGCTTAGGACCTCCAAGAAAGTTTTATTTGAAAACATAATCAAAACCCCACAAATCTTTTGGAATGAAAATGACCTCAAATTTTATTTTTTTTTCCAGAAATGCTTATGATTTTGTTGCTTGTTGTTTATTTTTTGTTTGAGTGGTTGGTTTTTTGTTTTGTTTTGTTTTTTCTTCTTTCAATTTGCTGAAACACATACCTGCAAGTGTACACTGAACATTTTTATCTTAATTTTGCTTACAGGCAAAAAATAGAAAATAAACCCACTCCTAACCTTTTCAATTGCTTGTGAACAGTGTTTAGTTTTGTTTTGGTTTTTTTTTTTCATTTAGTATTAACTGAAAATATATTTTTGCTGACAGGCAACTGGCCTAAAGCAGAATCTTTCTTCCCTGATGCACACACAAATGCTGTCTTGCTCCTCACTTCATTCGACTTTATCAGTCTAACATTCATAATGGCACCATGGCTCTTCTTAATGCTCCTCATTATGTCATTTAGTTATGTATTTTTTTTTTTTCTGCGTATGCATATTATATTTTTTGCTGCTCAATATTCCATACGGATGGAACACATTCAAGAGCCTGTCAGCCTGACAGTCTTTCTCAGCCTTCTTTAAAAATAATCTCTTTAAGTATTTCTTGATCTAGATCTCTGCCTTATGCTCTTTGGTGCAAGGAACATATCTGATTTTTAAGTACAAAGAGTTCCTTTCTACAATTAGTAAACCATTTTCAAGGGTGGAAATCTGATATACTGTTCTCTAAAAAGACAAAATATGCAAAATATCAACCAGTCCTCTTTGCAATAACCCTGGTGCTAGCATTAAGGTTTTATACTCCCCAAATACCTTCCTTCAGATAGATTTGAGGTAAGTCTATTGGAAGAGTCTGTCTAGCACCATTTTAAGTCCTGTGTGAGGTCCCTAGTTTCCTCTTATAGCTTGTTCCTGAACTTTAGCAGCCATCATCTTCCAGCCCAACTCTGGAATCTTTGATCAGAAATTACTGCAGATCCCTGCTCAGTGGCTCATTTGCATTTAATATAACTATAGCTATTTAAAAATTATGAATTTGGGATTCATTTCACCTAATTTTAGTTAACTGCAGGGTAAGTGTCTACATAAGAGCTGGTTTTCTGAGCTCCAGTTGCTAAAATTGTGTGACTCCTCAGAGGGATTCCTCTGATTAAATGCCGTGCCTACTTCAGGCAGAGCTTGATTATCCGCCAGAATACATTGGCTCTCAGTGGAAAAGGATCCTAAGCATGAGGTTGATATTGCAGGACAAGTGGCACCTGGAAGGTGCTGCGTGCTGCCTGCCAGTCCAGCCTGGATGCCCTGGATCATCAGATGTCTGTGCACACAAGTGAGCTGAGCCATGAATGTCTGGGAATTTCTGAGCCGTCCTGGTTCCTTCTGGAGTCAGCAAGGAGAGAGAGAGCTGGGAGGAATTTGTCTTGGGAGGTGGGTATTCCTCACTCTTTGCTGAACAGGAAAATTATGTGCCTAGATTTTAAGCCAGCTGGAGTGGCCCGCAGTGAAGCTCACCCTTGGACACTCATGGCAGATGATGTTGATCTTTTAATTGGGCTTTTAGGGAAACTCATCCTTTTGTCATGCCTTGAAAGTGAATCTTAATCTACTTTGGATTGGAAGGTTGTTTCTGCCCTTGATTTGTATAGGAGCCTAGGGCAGTTGCCTACTTATTTAAATTTTTCTTTACCTGGGAAATGAATAATAATCTCACAGAGTTTTTATTATTTATTATTAACACTGATACAGCACTGATTTTATATAGACATATTTAGTACCACATTATGTTAGATGCTGTAAAAATAAATCAAATGATCCAGCTTCTATTCCACAGAATTTGCAGCCTGAAAAAAAATATGCAACAAAAGTGTCCTAATAAAGAAGTGAGGTTGGTAAGGAGGAACAAAATTAATCATACAAAATCCATAGTCCATCAGAAGTAGCAATTATAAGTCATTACCTGATATTTTTCAGTGCTTTTACATGTTTGCATGAAAATCTCTAGACAGGCTAATGCCAGTGTAAATGAATCATATAGGGGATGAGTACTTGTAAGCAGACTTGCTATATTTGGGAGAGTAGGTGTTTGCGTTATGCCAAAAAAACCAGAAAAAAACCCAAACCAACCAAAGCCCAAAATGAACAAACAAACAAACAAACAAACAAACAAACCCTCCCAAAAGCTAAGCAAACTAAGCATATTTGTTTTGAAATATTCTGAATAGAATTCCATTTACATTTAGTAAAATTCATTGTTATGGAAATGAATTGCTTTGCATTTAATGTGCAACAGTTCAGCAAAAGATTATGAAATTTAATTTTAATTTTTTTTTACAATAAACATATTTTTGCAGTGCCTATACTAAGAGTAGTTAGTGGATTGGATTGGAGAAAAAAATAGACTATGACAGCAGAAACAGATTAGCTGTAAAGAAGAGGGAATATATACATTGGACTAAATTCCAGATGAATTTAACACACAACCTTCTCTCTAGAACAATGTCATGCTGTCATGCACTAGATGCTAAGGCGACCATGTGCAGTTTTCCTAGACAACATCCACAGCTACCAGAGAACAGCAGTCACATATTGAGGAATTTTTGCAGCATAGCTGAATCTCAGCCCAAAGATTTGATGCTAAAAAGACCAGGTTTTGTGCATCAGAAGCTGATGTAGCTAATTTAACTGTAAAATACACTATAATTTGCTAATTTGGATGTACACATATGAACTCGCCCATGCAGGACTGTGACCTAAAGCTACAACATAAGCATGAGAGATTCCAGCATCTGGCTAAGAACAGGTTCCTACTACAGGTTCCTATTGTCCTGTTGAATGTTTATCTTCACTAGAAGAACTTGAGTTTTGATAGTCTGTGAGTGAAATATCCACGACTGAATTAAAAAAAAAAAAAAAGCCAAAACCACCAGGATATGTTAAGTCTGAGGGAACAGAGATTGTTCAGCCTGGAATAGAAAAGGCTTTGGAGTGACCTAGTTGCAGCCTTCCATCTTCCAAGAGAGCCCACAAGAAAGATGGAGAGGAATTTTTTTCAGGGGTGTGTACTTACAGGCTGAGGGGGAATGGCTTCAGACTGAAAGAGAGGAGGCTTTGTTTACATATTAGGAGGAAATCCTTCCCTGTGAAGGTGGTGTGGCACTGGCACAGGTAGCCCAGAGAAGCTGTAGGTGTCCCAGCCCTGGAAGTGTTCAAGGCCAGACAGCATGGGGCTCTGAGCAGCCTGGCTGGAATGAATGCTGGTAAGGTTGGAACAAGATGATCTTTAAGGTCCTTTCTAACCTGGCTATTTTTTTTTTTACTGTAAGTACTAAATTTCCTTTAGAAAATTGCTGAAAAACAGCTATGCCGCAAAGTTGCCCAAAACTGTAGGAATAATATGAAGTCTAGGAATCAGAATATTATTTTTCTTAACTTGTGTGTTATGTGTATTCTTCTCTCCTATCCCTGAACTATTCCCTGCTTTACTCGTTAAAAATGGACCATTTAAATAGGCAAAGTTGGAAATGGGTAGTGTCTCAGTCTTGCCTATCACAAAGGAATACCCCTGTTGGTTATTTTTTGGGTGTTAACTTACTGTATCTAATAAATAGTAGTGACAAACTGCAAACACCATGGAAAGTTGCATTGATTATAATATTAATTCAAGAGCAAACAAGACAGATTTTTTTCTTTAATTCAGGGGTAACAAAACAAAGCATAGAAATTGAACATAAACAGAGTTGGGATCTGCAATTCATTTTTCTTGTTTACTGGAAAATTGGGCGTAGTTAAGTTTCAAAAATGCTAATGAGAAAATAAATTAGGTATCAATTTTCCAGGGCAATATCTCATTGGATTTGTATTTGTTTACTTTTATCTATATTTGTCCCTGTTAACCCATTTTTGCCCAGCCATTCAATTTCATTCACTCTTTTTTTTCCCTCTCTCTATATTTGCATATGGGTTTGGTATGACAACAATTATATGTTTCTAAGAAATTAATATCCACACTTCACAGAAAAGAAAGAGGGAGATAACCCACTCTGAGGGTCTTGTATTCTCCTTGTCAACTGAATGATACATCACTCCTACTGGATTTCCAAAAAGCTCCTGACATTTGATTACTTCTATTGAAAGTTAACAGAAGTTTATTGAAACCAGTGAGATCAGACTTAGGCCAGCAGTAATTACTTTTGAAAATTCTATCCTTAATCCCCAATAGTTTCTACTGACCTTTGTGAGATGCTTCTGAGATGGAAAGAAACTTTGACTGTAATGAACCTTAAAAACAAGAGGCAAATTAAGGCTTTTTTCTTCCTAAGGCTATACTACATACTCATCAATTTAAATATAACTCTCCCTGTAAGTATACCTGGTTTGTTGGAAATTTTGTTTGTTTGTTTGTTTTCAAGTGGGAACCATTTCACCGTCATAAGAAAAGTTTAAGAGTAAATTATTGCATGACATTAAAGGTATATGTCTCAATGTAAGGTCATTGCTCTATAATTCCCTTAAGTTTTGCTCTGGGCAGCATACTTAGTGCATGGGCATCAATCTGTGTAGAGAAAAGACAATGCACTTGCATCAGAAAATTCATCTGCAATGCACAGGATTGTCACCATTAAGAAGTCAATTTTCAAACCCCATATAGTGACTTTGAAAATGGCACTCGAGGACCTGCTGATATAAAACCTATCATTATCAGGTCAATCATTTCCCAAAGCAGTGACAGATATTCAACATTATTTTCAGAGATAAATGAGTAGTCTTCATCACAGCTCCTCTGCTTGTTGGCAATTTCAGTAAAGAGGCCAAGAGGTGAATAGCCTGCAGAACTGGTTCTCTTTTTTTCATGCCTTGGGTTGACTTTTTTAAGTTAAAGACCTTTTGGAGAAAGTTTACCCCCTCACAGCCTTTTTTGCAAAAAGTGGCCGTGTATGTGAATTTTGAGCAACCAGCAACACCCATTGCTAAAGGGCAGGAGCTAACCAGGGAAAGGTCATTCCAATTCACAAAGGGCTTTGATATTTCAGAAAAGCTGACTCTCTTATGAACTGAAGGAGAACCTCACATTTCAAATTCTTTGTGTAAAGTAAAAAAATGTCATGGTCCTCAGGAAACCCACCAGAAGAGCCATCCTGAAGGTATGAACACTGGAAGTTCCCGGGAGGGTGGCTGCACAGAGGCTCCAGAACTTTTCTGTTTCTCTTATCCCACACATTTAAAATGGGAAACCACTTGAGTAAGCAGCAAGATGAGGAGGGGCCAAGCTTTTCAGGAACTAAAGATCCAATAGCTTCCAAGTTTTCATCTTCCCTTCTATATAAAGAGGCACGGTGGGATCCTGGCAATCCCTGTAGTCAACCAATGGAAAAGATGGAGAGGGACAATGAGCAAAGAAAAGACAACTGTTTTTAGGGGAACCCATTCTGAGATTCCAACATAGCTCCATCAACATTCAACAGCTGTCATAGAACATTTATATTTTATTAATTTTTATTTTATAAATTATCACCTCCTGAGAGAATATTATTATTCAGGAAGTTTCTACTAAACAGCAATGAGGATAAAGCACTTCTAGAAGTTTTGTTGTTGTTTGTATGTTTGTTTTTCAATATTGATGTTTTCAATATTTCAATGCTATTCTATGTTAACTGCTTACACTTAAATTCAGGGGCCACAATCCCAGCTTTAATAACAGTTTTATTGGGTTTTTTTCATTCTTTAGTTTGTTTTTCAAAATACTTTGCTGTCACATACTTCTATTAGTATATTCATTCAATGTCAGATTCAGAAAATATTTTTGTTTGTTTCTATGTTTATTTGGGGTTTTTTATTTTTCAGAACTGGGAAGTGAGCATGACTCCCTTCTGTTCTAGAGGTATAGCTGCGAATAGACAGAAAAAAGCTTTCTAAAAATAAGGCTTTATAAAGTTTTCTTCAACAGAGTTATAGACCTCTAAGGCATGGAAGGACAGAAATAAAATAACACCTACATAAGGAAACATAGCATTTAGTTAATATTATATGTCTATTTTGATGGTTGCCTCTTGCATGCTCATCATTCTGGACATCAATCATTTTTTTTAAGCAGACTTTTATTTCACCTTTTGTAAAGCCTCATTCCGGTGAAATGAAATAGGTCAGTGTAAGTTTCACGTGTAAACTAGATCCATCGCCTGCCTGAAACCTCCAGCAGAGGCCTCTTTGCATCTGGCATATTCCTCTGACAAAGTCCAGGTAGTCACAAACTGAGGATAGCCCTTTTTTGATCCTCTGCTAGGGTTTTCCCCTAGAGGCCCGGGCCTTCCTGCCTTCCTTTTCGTACTCTCTAAACGCCGGCATCAAGACCTCCTTCCTTGAAAGAAGACGCCCGTTCCCTGCTAAGCACCTCTTTAACAAGCCTCGTTCTAAATAAACATCATCCATCACATAACTGTGTGATTTATACTTTTCATCTAGGAAGGTGTGCTGATCCAGGCACCAAATGCAGACTAAGCTCCCTTAGGGAATGAATTCATCCTTATGAAACTTCCTCTTCAAACTCCATTTCTCATTAGAATGAGTGTTTTCTTTTTCTTCTTCATTTTCTCCCGCATTTTACTGTCTCCTGTCTTCCTCCCATGCATCAAACAGTTTTACATTACTCTTCCTACATTAAAAAAGTACTTTGTTACAGGCAACCTTTCAATTAAATTTCTAAGTAAAATGACTGTATTAGGCAAAAGTTTGTGTAGTAGCCAATAAAATGTCAGATAATATTGAACGCAGGCTTGGACTAACCTTGCAACCCAATAAGTTATTATGTGCAAATGTTACAACTTGATTTTGAAGAGAATACACATGCATGATGAAGCCATTTTATGGCTAAGCTGAGTGATTGATTACAGCATTCTGATCCATCTTGACAAGATAAACTCAGATAAAAGAATCTGATGATATTTAAGACTTGACAATTTATTATCCAAAGACTCCTGTAAAAATGATTTTATAATTCCCTTCATTTAAGTGGGTTTTTTTGAACGTAATAAAATATATTTTTCAAAGTAACTCACTATGATCAGAAACTCCTTTTTTTTTGCTCGCTAGCAGCAAATTCCACTAAGAAATAAAAATGCAATGAGACCAAAAAAAACACTACTATTTGTCCTAGCTACTTCTTGAAGTTCCATTATGAAAGCTAGTCAAATGGGAACTTTTTTGTCTGTTGAAACTTTAAGCTTTTTATTATGCTTAAAATCTTGCTATGTGCTAAAGAAAAATTCAGTGAGTGCAGGAAGTCAAGAATTTATTATTAATAAAATGAAATCTTAGTGGTAAAGCTCGGCAAGTATTATTGGTTCAGGTTTATTTATTACAGGACAAAAAATAAAGAATATTTGTATCAAGAAAGAAG
>VXBQ01013902.1:0-27323 GCA_013400175.1 Phainopepla nitens
TGTGAGGGAGCACAGGGAGGGGGAGACGTGAAGAGTCATGAAAAGTGATGGAAAAACACTGACAGAGCCGTAGGGTGCAGCCCTGGGGCTGGAAGCAGCGGAGGGGCGGCGGCAGGATCACCTGTGGGACCCCTGGGCGCCCTCAGAGCTTCGCACAAAGCTCGGTGCTCGCTGAGGGAAGCTTTTAGTTAAAAACTAATAATAAACCCCCACAAGTAGTGGGGAGGGTCCCTGAAAGGTCGGGCTGGGGTTGGTGACCTGGTTTTGTGGGGAGTGTTTGGGCTGGTCCCATTTGACCTGCTATGGTTTATGGATTTATAGGGGAATAGGGACGGGGAATTGTTGGATTGTGGATTTAGAATGGAATAAGGATGGGGAACAGTTGGTTTATGGATTTATAAGGGAATAGGAATGGGGAATAGTTAGGTCAAGGATTTATAAGGGAATAGGGATGGGTAACAGTTAGTTTATGGGTTTATAGTGGAAAAGGGATAAGGAATAGATGGTTTATGGATTAATAGGGGAATAGAGATGGGGAACGGTTGGTTCGTGGATTTATAGTCAAATAGGAATGAGGAAAGGTTGGTTCATGGATTTATAGTGAAGTAGGGATGAGGAAGGGCTGGTTTATGGATTTATAAAGGAGTACAGATGGGGAATAGTTGATTTATAGGGGAATGGGGATGTGGAACAGTTGGATCGTGGATTTATAGGGAAATAGAAATGGGGAATGGTTGGCTCATGGATTTATAGTGGAATAGGGATGGGGAACAGTTGGTTTATGGATCAGTAGGGAACTAGGGGTGGGAATGGTTGACAGTGATCATCTTTTAGGCTAAAAAGGCTTTTTTGCTGTGCCTTCATGAAGAAGTGGGTAAATCCTGGTTATTTACAGAGCAGAAGTTGGGCTCATCCCTATAACAGCCAACCTGTGCCCTCTGCTTTCCATCTCCTGCCAGGGGCTTGGAAACCTGAGGCTTGGGGATGTGGTTGGGTCTTTCTGCAGTCCCACAACAAGAACAGGCAGGAGGAAAGGATGGGAATTTGGAAACAGGATACCCCCAGTGCTCTTCTGGATGGGATTGATGGAAACACAGCTTCATCCCTTGGGGGTGAGGCTCAGCCTTCAAAATCCATCCTAAAGCAGCAAATGTGCACAAAAAGCTAAATAGGTCATCATTCCCATGGGTTTGGGAATTGGATATTTGGCTGAGCCATTTCTGACAATTTCAGCTTGAATTTTATCCTGAATGGAAAAAGGGCTCAAAATAATGGTGTAAGTCATGCTGTTTGCAGGCAGGGATGCCTTGTAAGTTAAGTGGGGAAAGGGGTTCATAGAACCAAAGAAAACTGCTAAAGATACATTGTAATGATTTTTTTAAAATCATGATTTTCATTAAAAAAATTGTAGATGGCTGCATTTCTTTTTTCTTCATCAACTCGGGCCACAACCCACCTGTTTTATTGCCTGCAGCTTCCAGAGCTGCATTTGGCCATTTCTTAGGGGGTTTTATTACTACTTTATTTTCATTTGCTTGAAAATATCCCCATCCAGGAGCTCTGAGCACAATGGATTGATTGGCTCCACTTTGCAGGGCGATTGTTGTCTGAATCTCCACCCACCTTTTGTGTCCCCACGCTGCTCGGATCACCCGGGATGGAACAAAGTGTCTGCTCCCCTGCAGCTCAGAGAGAAGCCTGGCCTGGCCAGCAGCCAGGGAAAAATCTGGGAGTCGTGGAAAGTAAAAGGGATGAGAGGAAAGTCCTTTCCCTGCTGCAGGCATCTGCCCTTGGCTCCCAGAACACGACATAAATGGAGCTTGTGCTCACCTCACTCTCGAGATTTGGGTGTTGATTTATGGAGGGGAAACTCTTCTGTTCAATGCATTACCCAGGGTCCAGGCTGAAACAATGGGGTTGCTGCAATTCCGGAACATCCAGAGCTCATCAGAGGAGATTTAGCAATTCCTGGTTTGTGGGTTGTGTTGGGAAGGTTTTTCCTGCCGGGGCTGGAGGTGTCAGGGGGTGGAAGGGCCCCATTAGCATTCGGTGATGGATTTCATTATTTCCAATAATGGTGTTTATTATTGCTGTAGTAATCCAGCTGTAATTCCTTATAATGGCTCTGGGTGAGGGGAATCAGTGCTGCAGCTGTTTCCTCCTCCCTGTGAACTGGGAGCAGCTTTGCCCTTTGAATCCCTGTCACCTCCATGGTCCATCACTCCATTTCACAGCTGAGTGCCTGGAGAGCTCTCGGAGCTCTGCACTCTGCAAAAGCCCAACCAACCTGTGCTGGGTTTGTGTTAAACACCACGGGGGATTAGTTCCAGCTGCAGTTTTGCTGAGATAGCCCAACTTCCACTTTAGCAGGGACAGTGATTCATAAATCCTCGCACAGAAGCCTCTGACTCACAATTTTGGGATTATGGCTGAGGCAGATGGAGATGTTGCCATCCCCAGCTGGTTTTTCACTCCTGGCTTGCCATGACTGCCCTTCCTGTGGCAGAGTAACTCTGTAGCAGGGTTGTTGTTCCAGCTGCATTCCCAGTTTGGCATGGCAGTGCCTGGAATTACCTAATTCAGGGGGCAGGGAACCCTGACAGTCTGAGCAGCCCTGCTCTGCTGTGGCACAGCAGCTTTCAACACACAGGGAAGATTCAGAGAATCCCAGAGGATCCTGAGCTGGACCCTCAGGGATGATCAGAGCAGCCCCTGTCCCTGCCCAGACAGCCCAGCAGTGCCACCCTGGGCATCCCTGGCAGCTCCTGGAGCTCTGGCAGCCTCGGGGCCGGGCCCATTCCCTGGGGAGCCTGGGCAGTGCCCAGCAGCCTCGGGGGGAAGAACCTTTCCCTGAGCTCCATGCCAAGGCCTGGCCCAGCTCCAGCCCTTCCTGGGCTCCTGTCCCTGGCCCAGAGCAGAGCTCAGCCCCTGCCCCTCCGCCTCCCCTCGGGAGGAGCTGCAGCCCCCGAGGAGCCTCCCCTCAGTCTGCTCTGCTCCAGCTGAACCAGCCAAGTGCCCTCAGCCGCTCCTCAGACCCTTCCCCAGCCCCGTGCCCCTCCTTTGGGCACCCTCCAGCAGCTGTAGATCCTTCTCAATTTCTTTATTACATTGCATTTTTGCAACCATTGCAAACAGAGAATCTCATCCACCACGTACATCCCAAATCCCGTGC
Organism: Phainopepla nitens; assembly: GCA_013400175.1. Lineage (NCBI taxonomy): Eukaryota > Metazoa > Chordata > Aves > Passeriformes > Bombycillidae > Phainopepla > Phainopepla nitens. Next base: position 3,173 of record VXBQ01013902.1, read on the forward strand.
AGGTGTCCTCAAACACACAAAGTCCTCCTCATTCCAGCTACCACAGCCTTCCCCTCTCCAACAACTGCATTTCCAAGGACCCTCCCAGTCCCACAGCCTGGAGCTTGTGTCAGTTCTCAGCTGTTGAGGGAGCTCCCCAGAGAGCCCCCAGCAGGTCCCAGTTGCTCTGTGCTCTTACCCCAAGCAGGTCCAGCAACTGGGCTGCCTGAAACCTCCTGGGAAAGAATCTTGTACAGCCCGAGTTACTCAATAACCAGAGCAGTTAATGAGGAAAGGACAAGAAGCACCAACAAACCAATCTCTGTTAGGAATCTAAGTTGAAGTTGTTTCAGGCTGAGAAAAGCCAAGGAGTTGATTTTCCCACATTTTCCTTTCTTAGCTTGTTTCCTTCTGCTTTTTACCCTCTTTTCACAAAAGAGGTCTCAAACAGTAGTTAAAATCACCAGTCAGTGATTCTTTGTCAAGCTTTTATGGGTTTTACTTTCTGAATTAGTCTGTAAGAAGAGTTTATGGCAGCACAGGAAGAAAACCAGATTGAAAACTGTTGTGAATGTATTAAAGCAAGAAATGGGTGTGGGATAAGTAACTGTCTTCACTCTTCCCTGTTTTCAGGTGTGCAAGTGTTTGTGATCAGATAACACAAGATCGGTGCTTAGAAAGATGTTCAGGAGCTGAAACACTCATCAATCTCCTAAAGGTTCTGAAATCCTGCACGGTGAAACCACAGCTCTGTAACAAAATTTATTCCAAGAAGGAAAGATAAACCCTTCTGTCATTTAGGTGATTAAAGCAGGATTAAATCACACAGCTGCAAAAACTGCTGCTTCTGCCTGGTTTTCTGCCACTGGAGGAGCTGAGGCTGCTCCTGCATCCGTGTTCTAGAGGAGCAACAAAGCTCCAGGGAAGGGGAATGGGACAAAAATCCTTTTTGACGAGTAGCAGAAAGCCCTGTGTGTTTTGTGCTTTGCTGCATCACGCTGTCAGGGCTCTCCTGGAACGTGGAAATTGATGTTTGTGGCATTTAGCAGCATCAGGGGAATTCATCCTGCTCCGATTTGCTGACGAGGGAAGAACGACAGAGAGAAAAACATGACTCCCTTCCAAAGCATGTGCAGTCCAAGCATAGCATTGCCCATTTAGTACCTCCCCAAAAAAGGGAGTAAATTATATTAATTTATTAATTTATTGAAGCAGGCTTGAAAATCAAGTGGATCTGATTGCATTTTCTCTCTGTTCCACTGCAGGAAGACTCTGCTTGTTCCTGTGGTTTTGAGAGGTGTCTAGAGATGCAGCCAAGCACCAAAACAGGACAGGAGCTGAGGCAGAGATGTCCATCAAGACATGTTTTCATAGAAACCATTGTCTGTGATGACTTCACTCTGTAATTTAGCTGATTTTAGTCATGGAATAATTTAAATGTTCCTGTTGGTCAGCTCTCTGTGGAGACAAAAGAAAACAAAAGCTTGTGAGGCTTTATCAAAACATTGGACAGTGTTATTTCTACACTTATCAGACCTATATTTTATTTTAAAATGGCTATTAAATCTACCCCTCTCCTTCCTTAGTACTTCTGGTTCATCTCCCCACAGGTAGCAGTTAAGTACCAGTTATCTAATTTTAAATACTCCCCCACTAAATCACTCTTTAGTGTGTCAGAATCTATTCTGATCTTTGTGGGACAAGTAATTAGAACACCTTTTCTAGCTGGAAAACTCTCCTCATTTTCATTGTCATCCCTGTGAGAATGATTTCATTTGAAGGTCAGGTTTTCTGCAGACCCACTTATGCTGGAAGGAGACTCTGCCAAATGAAGCCAGAATTTTTAGGTGTTTACCAGCACAGGGAAGAATTTATTTTTCCAAGATCTTTGTGAGATACTGAACTAGGAGAAAACAGTCATCAGGCCAACAAAAAAAAGTCTGTACTCTCACCAAAAAAAAACCACTTTGGATCTCTGTTTTTCCACTTCAGAACAGCTGGGAGGGATTTAATGCAGATGAGGTAACAGATGTTTAAAATGCTGTAAATTCTCATGTATCTAAATTAGGGGTGGAACCCACCATCACCTGGGGACCTGGGAAAGGCTGACTTGTTCTTTTTGAGTTTGCAGGACCAAACTGAGCAGTTTCCACATAAAAATAACGTGGGGGAGGGGGTGGGGAGGTTGAAGTGGGAACAGGAAATCAGCTGAAAGGGGCTTGGCCAAGAGCAGGAGCCGCAAGGAACACGCAGAGGGTGGCACCTGATGATTTCTGGGAAGGAAATGTGCTGGGGCACTTTGTTGTTTTGGGTCTGTAATTTAGGTGTAACGTTCCACAACACCGATTCCTGTATTGATTTTCCTCTGGCTGTTGCTGCCAGTTATGAACAAGTGGCCCCGAGGAATTCGGAGGTGGTTGCAACACAACCGAGTGAGAGTCGCTGCAGCAGCCTCCCCTCCCCAGTCCGTTTTCTGTTTCGTTTCTGCAGGGCCCGAGGCAGCTCAGCTCCCTCCCCTCTCCCGCCTTCCCCAGAGGTGCTGGAGCTCTGCTTCTTGCTGAGGAGCCACAGAGAGGTGTTAATCTGGGCAGGGGATGAAGCCCTGTCCCTCCTGTCTGCATGGAGAGGGCGTTGGGGTCCTGAGCAAGCCCTTTGCCAACACCTCCACAATCAATCCCATCATGATCAGCATTTCAGCCTCCCTGAAATTCCTCCATGAACATTTTCCTTCCCCTCGCTTGCTTGCTGGAGCCTTTGTGTGGTGGATTTCGGAGTTTATTTTTTGTTTCCATTTTCCCCCTGCAGAATCCACCACCATGCGAGGTTTCCCTGCAGGACAATCCCCTCACCCACCCAGCTGGGAAGGGGAACGGGACAGCCTGGCTTGTTTTCCTCCAGTTCCTCTTGGGCTTGGATCAGGCAGCCTCAGGGACGAGGAAGTGCACGGTGCAGCTCTGCTTTTGTAACCCCTAATTTCGTTTGGAAATGTTATCCAAACAAACAGCTGCCAGCAGGATGAACGTTAAGACCTGTGCAGAGGCTGCTCTGTCAGAAACGAGCTCAGAGTGAGCTCTGCCTGCTGAAACATTTCACCCAGCAGCTCATTAACGTGGAGATACTCAAAGGAGACCTTCCCCCCCCCCGATTAGATCCTGCCCCTGATAAGAGCATTACCGAGCATATTTTCCCATAAATAAAATGAGCAGGCCTGGAGGACAGGGAAGGTTGTTTTGCCTGGAATCAGTTCTATCCCACGCTCACCCCTTGGAGAGTTGGGGCTGGGGGAACCAGCTCACCCTGCGAGCGAGCCAGAGACCAACGGGCAAAGGGGGGATTTCTTCCAGCTCTGTGTGCTCCACACTGCTTTATTTCGGGGGTAATCCACGTGGATTCTATCACTGGCCAGAACTCCCTGTGCTCACGGCCAGGGCAACCCTTGGGGTGCTGCAGGAGAGACAGGAAGGTCCAACTTTGGTAGAAAGTTTCTTTGGCCAGGCTGTTTTCTGAGCTGCAAGAGGGACAGGAAGGTGCAGCCTGGGGAAAGCTGCTTTGGCCAGGCTGTTTTCTGAGCTGCAAGAGGGACAGGAAGGTGCAGCCTGGGGAAAGCTGCTTTGGCCAGGCTGTTTTTTGAGCTGCAGGCGGCCTCGTGCTCTCTGCATCCGTGTCTGAACCAATATTTACTCAGGGCTCTGTGTACTGGGATTGTCAGCAATCCCTGCAGTGAGAGCAGGGCTGGAGCCAGCATCAGCCCAGCTTAGCAGCTTCCCTTGTTTACACCCTTTTTAAAAACACTCCTGACTTCCAGGCTGGGGAGAGGTGGCAGCTTGACAGCTCTGGTGAGCATGAGTCCTCCCTGCAGCACCCTGCCCACCCCAGAGCCCCTGCAGCCAAAAATCCCCTCTGGAAGTGGGTGGGCAGCAGACCCCCAGCCTGGGCAGGCCTTGGCATCTCCCCAGAAAGTGACAAACCTGGTCTGGAAGTGACAAACCAAAGCCCAAAGACTCCTGCTCCCTAAGGGACTGGCAGCAGACTGCCATTAAAGGAGCTGCCCCCGAGCTGCCACCACGCTCACGAGTGGAGGCTTTAAAATGAAGGCAACTCTGGTTCAGTGCCAGAATTTTCCAGTTTTCCCAAAGGGCTTTATTTATGAAGCTGTTCTAGGTACAGATTAACTTCCCCTGCCTCCTGTTGGTCATTAACTCTGGGAGAAGCTGAGGTTTGAAGGGTTCATTGCTCGAGGAGAGGGGTGAGCACTGCGGTGTTTCACAGCCACGCTCCCGTGGTGCCTGTCCTGGTGTTTCCAGAGAAACCAGACTCCAGGGAGCTGTTTATCCCCATGTGTCCTGCTGTGTGTGTCACACACAGACACCCTGACTCCTCTCTGGGAGGCCAAAACCCCACTTCAACAGAGTCGATCAGTGCCCTGAGCTCTTAAGGAGCCCAGCAGATTTCCTCAGGTGCTGGAAGATAAAGAGGTGGCATAAAGAAGGTAAAGACCCTTGAAATTACTGCTCAGGCTTGGAGCTGTGACCTACTTGGTTTGATTTCCTGCTCAGGGTGACTTTTGCCAGCTACCTCAGGTGATGAGCTGAAAACCTCCCACCTCAGAGGTGTGTGGAGGACTGGGAATGGCTGTGACTACTGGAAATAAACTGGACAGGAGCTGAGATTTAGTTCTCAAATCTGCTTTCTGGGGTATTTAGCACCTTTCTGATTCCCCTCTAAATGTCTGTTCTTGGGTTAGAACTGTTGGATTTTCCAGTGAGTAAATCCTTTCAGATTCCAGTGGTGCTCTGCCTTCCTGCTGCTCCCCTGGACTTTGGTCCTACAGCACTTTCATTTCTCAGCTCACAGTTCCTCGTTCCCCTTGACATTCCCGTGTTTGTTTGGCTTCACACACAGCCACATCTGTGTCCAGGATCATGGACTGGGCACTCTCAGCCCATCTTCAGCCTCGCTGGGCTCTTCAGGGAGGAAAATATCACCTGGAATCCTTGAAGGAACAGGATGAGAGTGGAAGCAATGGGAGTCAGCAGGTCAGAGCAATGTGTAGCTCTGCTAAACCCGGGCTTAACGTTAAACCTGATCCCTGCAGGGCGGATCCCGCAGCATCCCCGGGGCCCGGGCATTGCCGAGGCAGGGAGCACGGGGTCTGGCTGTGCTTTGTGTGTTTAGGCTCCCCCTGTGACCCCTGGTGCCCCTTTGGAGCCGTAATTCCAGCGGGAGCTGCCCCGTGTTCCCGGGAAAGGGACAAGGCAGAGCTGAGGTGGGAGCTGATCTCACTCTGCTGCTCCCTCCCTTCTCCGTGGAAAATGGACTGGGGGGAGTTCAGGTCACCTTGAAAAGTCTCCTTTGTAAATAATAATAATAATAAAAATAAAAATAATGTTCCAAAGCAAAATGTTCATTTTAACCTAAATTATCTGTCTTAATCCTAGCTCAACTCCCCCCCTCCCCTTTTTTTTTTAATTGATCTCTTTGTTGCTCTTAAAAGTGTGGGAGATCACTTTGGCAGTGATAATCATGTCTAATTCTCTTTTCCATCATATTTGGCTTTTTTTCCCATGGTTTCCTCACTGTTTGGTATTGTTAGGTTTATGTTCTGCAATCTTAAGATGTTAACTGTGATCAGGAATATTCCTGCTGGGAGCAACTGGATGCTTTTCCCATGTTATGGAGGTGGCTGCAGGATCTCAGTTTATAGAAAACTGGATTTATTTTATCATTCTCAGGGTGATGGTGATGAACAGGAGCCACCCCTGTCATTGTCACACGACGCAATGGCACCAAAAAACTCTGGTTATTTGTATCATTGCTCTCAGTGTCCCTGGGACTTAGAGAACTCTGAATTTTAACAACAAGCCTTTCCTGAGGCTTCCATGCAAAGCAATGCAAGTGAAGTTAATCAATATGATTAAGCTTTTATCATTCTGGTCCAAACTGTGAGCCCAAGGCTGGGGCCAGGGTGTTCCAGCTGCTTCAGGAATGATGTTTCCAGGTCAGTGTGGGATGTGGGGGGTCCTTGGGGTCCCTGCTGGCAGCCAGCAGCACTTCTGTGTCCAGCTGTGGACAGAGGGGATCAGAGAAGCCCATCTCGTGTCACAGGGGTTGTTAGTTGCCATTGTAGGAGGACAAATAACTCAGGATCCTGCCCTAAAAAAGGAAGGGCTTTTCAGGAACCCTTCCTGATAAACCTGTTCAGAAAACTGAGAGGGAGGCCAACATTTCCCTACACAATCCCTTCCAATACTTTGCTGTGTTTACTACTACAAAGTATTTGGGATTTTCCCCTTAAACCCATGGCTGCTGTTCATCCCTCACTTCCCACGGGCAGGAGCAATATCTCTCCAGTCTGTCCTCACTACATTCAGCCAGGACACATCCAAAGGCTTTTCTTTCATCCAAAATACTTACTAGTTCCAATGAGGCTTTTTTTCCATGAGTTTTTTTTTCCCCTGACCTCCAGGTATAACAGCTCTGACGCACTGGGAGGAAACTGGGATGTGGGAAAACAAGCTGTCCTTCATTTTCCTTGGACATCAGCTATTGCTGCAGCTCTCCCAGATCCCTGCTCATTAGAATGCTTTGAAAAGCTCCCATGCCCAAGGCATTCCCAATCCTTGGATTGACTTTTCATCTGGGAAGGTTTCAAGAGCTCTTGGTGCAGCTTTATGGGGGCATTGAGCATTCTCCAGCTGCAAGGTTTGGCTTCCCATTTTGGAGGGCTGGCTGTGGAATGGGTTTGCTGTTGGAGGGATGGGGCAGGAGGGACCTTCTGAGCCCAGTCCTGCTGTCCATGTGTGGTCCAAGGATTCATAAAGGCACAGAGCTCCCCCTTCAGCCCCCAGTGTGTCCCTTCCACAAGCTGGGTGCTCTCAGATTTACAAAGCTCCTCTTTAATTCCAGTTATATTTATTTTAGCCAGTTTTTTTTTCCCCAGCTGGTTTCATGCCAGCATTGTCTTTATGCTTAAATTGGCATCTTGGCTCTCTCTTGGTGCTTTTGTGTTTAGCAATCCAACCCCTTTGTTTTGGTAGGCAAAGCAAACTGAGACTTTCCTGTGTAAATCTTCCTTTCTCCTTTCCCTGCTTCTTGTCAAGGAAGCCTCTCAGCCATCCAGAATCATTCCCACACAAGTTATTTATGGAAAGCATCTCTCCACGACCACCCAAGTGCCACCACCTCTTAGGTAAAAACCCAAGTGTTTCTTGGTAAAAACAAGTGTTTCTAGGTAAAAACAAGTGTTTCTAGGTAAAAACCCAAGTGTTTCTAGGTAAAAAACCCAAGTGTTTCTAAGTAAAAACCCAAGTGTTTCTAAATTCATTTGCTGGATGTTGGAAAAGGAGCTAAAAAAGCACAAACCCCCAGGCAGAACAAGGAGGGAAGAGTTTGGCCCATCTACGTGGCAGGGTTGTGATTTGACAAGGATCACACAATCATAGGATCATGGAATGCTTTGGGTTGGAGGGACCTCAAAGCCCATCCAGTGCCACCCCTGCCATGGCAGGGACATCTTCCACTGTCCCAGGCTGCTCCCAGCCCTGTCCAGCCTGGCCTGGGACACTGCCAGGGATCCAGGGGCAGCCCCAGCTGCTCTGGGCACCCTGTGCCAGGGCCTGCCCACCCTCCCAGGGAACAATTCCTGCCCAATATCCCATCTAAACGTTGCTGTTGGATCCTCATGCTGGATCCTGTGATCCCTGTGGGTCTCAGCTTTGATGTTCTGTTGGAAGCTGCCTCCAGTGGTCTGGCAAAAGGATCCAAACTGGCCCTGGCTGAGCCCCTGGCTCAGGAGGATGGAGGTGGAAGGAGTTTGGCAAAACCTCACACTGCACCACAAAAATGTTGCTTAGAGATCTCCTGGCAGGAGTCTGGGTCTGTTTAGCTCCTGTGCACTGATCTTTGATAAGGAACTAAGAATTGTTGTGGGTTTTTTTGTGGAAACTGGGTACTTTTCATATTTCTTCACAGCCAGAGCTAAGGGTCCTCTTGACAGGGTTCCCACAAGACCAGAGGTGTTGTCCCTTCAACCCTGAGTGCTCCCAGGGGGGTTTAACAGGCACACCCCAGGGAAGAGGAGCCAAAGGGAGCTCAGAAGTGGTGCTATGACTTGATGTGCAAGAGAAGCAAAGCTACCAGACCAAACCATGCCTCCTGCTGTCCTGCAGGCCCCAGAGATGGACATGTCAAAGCTCTTTCCATTTCAAAAGTCTGAAGCTCTTATTTGGGGCAGGTCTGGGCTATAAAAGTTGATCTTTTCACAGGTTTGACATGTGAGGAGGGGATTTCTGAGGGCCCAGACCTCATCCCCTTCCTCCTGAGGGGGCTGAGGGTGATGCTTGGAGCCAGGGATGAAATTCCTCCCTCTGAAGAGAGACTCTTGACATGGGCTGGAGGGACAGGACACAGGGAATGGCTTCCACTGCCAGAGGGCAGGGCTGGATGGGATATTGGGCAGGAATTGTTCCCTGGGAGGGTGGGCAGGCCCTGGCACAGGGTGCCCAGAGCAGCTGTGGCTGCCCCTGGATCCCTGGCAGTGCCCAAGGCCAGGCTGGACAGGGCTGGGAGCAGCCTGGGACAGTGGGAGGGGTCCCTGCCATGGCAGGGGTGGCACTGGATGGGCTCTTCCAACCCAAACCATTCCAGGATTCTTTGAAAAGAGTTGGGATAGAAAGGGAATGAGGGACCAAGGGAACAAAGATCCTGGCAAGGTTTTTCCTTGACTTGGAGTTCCCCTTGCTGTGCTTCAGGACCTGGACCCCAGTCCCAGGTCCTGCCCCTGCCCCACCATTGTCCAGCCCCCTTTGGGGACAGGGGATGGTGCTGAGGGTGCCCAGGGCTCCTTGCTCCCCTCTAAAGCCTCTCCCCATGAATGTGGTGCCAGGATCCATCCTCAGCACGAGCACTCCCTGTCCCTAGGGAGCGACCCTTGGATGGGGCAGGGCTGGATCCCAGGAGAAATCGGGCCCGAGGCTGAAGCAAACACTGCTGTGAAGTCACAGCCGCCTCCTTCCTCCCCCAGACCCTCTGCATGGAAAGCAATGGTGCCCCCAGACCCCAAACCCACGGTGCCTTCTCTCTGTGCCATGTTGTGGTGGACTACATTGTTGTTCACACTGGGTTTTGGGTACTTTGCACTGAGTTACTATTTTGCACTAGGTATATGTTAACTTGCACTAAGGGTGTGTTTGTATTAGGTTGTTCTGTTTTTCCCCACTCTCCCCTCTCTCTCTCTCACTGTGCTGGTGGCCCCTTTCCCCTGCCTGCCCCAGGTTGGCCTCTCCCTCTGTCCCATTGCCCGGTGGTCTCCCTTCCCAGCTTCCCCCTCTCCCTGGGGGCATGAAACCCCCTGACCACATGGACCCACTCTCTTTTCTCTCTGCTCCTGGCAGGGGTGCTTGCTGCCATCCTACCCCTTCCCCTGCCTAAGGATAAGTTCTGCATTAAACCAGGATTGCAGCACAGAGGAAAGAGCATCTCTCTTTTTGTCCATATGAGATCCCCTCTACCTGAGGCTTGTAAAATAGCTCTCAGGGAGCCCAGAGAGGGGATTCCCATCAGGCAGAGGCTGTGCCCGGGCCGGGTGAGGCTGACTCAGAGCCAGCTCCAGCCATCCCCTGCCCAGGGAGCGGAGCTGGAGCATCTCCCCCGCTCCTCCCGTCCCCCGCACCTCGGCACCGGCGGCTGGAGCAAGACACGACCGGTCCCTGCATGCGCATCGCCTTTGTGTGCCGGGGATGAGCACCAACTGCTGCAGGGAAGCATTTCAACCAGAAAAACCGTGCGGGGCTCGATTGTTCCCTGCATCCGTGGAAAATTACTTCTGTTCGCTCTCCCCTTTGCTCAGCAGCTCCAGAACATGCGGGGAGGGGAGGGGGAGGAGGAGGAGGGAGGTGTCTGTGCCTTTGGGGTCGGAGCTGCTGCTTTTTTCTCTCTCTGCCTCCAAATGATTTATTCTGAAAGGCTCCTGCCTTGGTGTCACTTGGGCAAGCACAGCAATCAGAAAGCGTTTTGGGGCCCGCCGCCTAAATGTCGATGGGAAAAGAATGGGAAGAAATGAATCCCCGTCATCCCAGCGATGCGGCTCCATCCCCCATCCCTCCCTGCCTCCCTCCCTCCCTCTCTCCCTCTCTCCCTGTCTCCCTCCCTCCCTGCCCATCTGGCACAAGGAGGAGCAGATGGGAGAGGTGGCCGTGGCGGAGTGTGCTGGTCCCGCTCCCGCGGGGGCTGTGCTCCATCCCTGAGCTCCTCTGGAGCATCGGGGGCGTTTCCTGGGCAGGGGAGGGCAGGAATGGGCAGGGACAGGGACAGGGACAGGGACAGGGACAGGGACAGGGACAGGGACAGGGACACACTCCGGTTCTCGCTCGCCATCCTGCACATTGTGGGTCCGTCCCTCTTCCCACAACTCCCGTCTCCCGAGGCTGTCCGGGCCGCCTCTTCCCCAGGGATTTGCTTTGCTGGGCTGCTCCGTTTTCCTTCCATTGCCTTTTTTAACCCGAATTTTTATCTCGTTTGCTTGCCCAGGTCCCAAATTCTTTTCCTTCTTCCTTTTACATTCCCTCCTCCCGCTGCTCACAGTGCTGCCCAGCTTTTCTCTTTACCTCCTGCTCTCACTCTGGTTGTATTTTCTTGGTGGTCCTGCCAAAAACCTTCTGGGATATAAGAAAAGGAGAATCTCAGGGCTATACACAGCTGAGAAGCTTCCCTTAGGAACTGAGGCTGGCTGGGATGACTTTTTAACTCCCTTTTCTTAAATTCTTTTTAAACCATGCCTTCCCTCACCGCTGCATTACCAGCTGGATCCCTGGTGCTCTGGGACACACCCTGGCCCCAACTACAGTGCAGGGATGGAGGTGGGAAAGCTCAGGGCAGGAACATTCCCAGGAGCTGCCTCTGTGCTGGTTTTTGTCCCTAACAACCCAGGAAAATGAGATATTGAAGTTTGACTGAGCAGTTGCTGCCATAGCCAGGCACTTCCAAAGGAGGAAGGCAGAGGCTTGGCTGGAGTGCTGTGAAAGGGAGGAAGCCAAAGGAATGGAGTTACAGGCTGGGTGGATCGAGGATGATTCCTGGTTGTGGGAATGTGAAAGTGGATCAAAGATGATTCCTGGTTGTGGGAATGTGAGAGTGGATCGTGCACAGTCGTTCCTGTCTCCTGCAATACTTTTTGCACCTGAGGGACTTGGGTTGGGCTTTTTTCCTTGTATTTTTTGCCTTTCTGATTTGTTTTCTTCTGCTTTGAAATCCCTCTTGTGCCCCTGGAATCTCTGAAACTCGGTGAGAGCCTCTTCCCAGGGAGGTGGAACATCCCAGCTCCTCAGCTGGGGCTGCCTGTGGGGTGCTCCAGGTGAGAGCAGAAGCCACCTGACTGCCATGGCAATTTCCTTCACTCAAATTCAGCTTTGTTGCAAAATCCTGACTCTGACAGGACCAAAGGAAGGAAGAATTGTAGAATCGTGGAATGTCCTGAGCTGGAAGCATCTCCTTGTACAATCAGGGAGCTGCTCCTGACATTCCTCTGTATTTGTTCACTTTTTTTCCCNGAGTGGATCGTGCACAGTCGTTCCTGTCTCCTGCAATACTTTTTGCACCTGAGGGACTTGGGTTGGGCTTTTTTCCTTGTATTTTTGCCTTTCTGATTTGTTTTCTTCTGCTTTGAAATCCCTCTTGTGCCCCTGGAATCTCTGAAACTCGGTGAGAGCCTCTTCCCAGGGAGGTGGAACATCCCAGCTCCTCAGCTGGGGCTGCCTGTGGGGTGCTCCAGGTGAGAGCAGAAGCCACCTGACTGCCATGGCAATTTCCTTCACTCAAATTCAGCTTTGTTGCAAAATCCTGACTCTGACAGGACCAAAGGAAGGAAGAATTGTAGAATCGTGGAATGTCCTGAGCTGGAAGCATCTCCTTGTACAATCAGGGAGCTGCTCCTGACATTCCTCTGTATTTGTTCACTTTTTTTCCCAAAACCTTGAGCTTTGAGCATTCTCTGCAGTGCCCAGGCCTGGTCAGGCCAGCAGGGAGTGGTGCTGAAAGTGTTTTATTTCAAATTCTTTAGAGCATTTGTGAAACTGCTGCTGAGCTGGAGGAGCTCTGCAGTGACCTCCTCTCCCTCCTGGCCTTTGAATTCCTCACTTCCCTCTTTTCCCTGTTAGTGGGGAGCTGCTCTGCTTAGTGGCTGGTGAATTCCTCATCAAAGGAATCTCCAGCGGCAGGTTTCAGGCTCTTGTGGTCCCAGTTCCCTGGTTTGCTCTGGAGTGATGATGTGGGCAGCCAGGCTCAGCTGATCTCTCTTTTCCCAGCAGTCTCTCACTGCAGCCTCCCTGCTCCCTTCCCCACAAACCCAGCAGCCTCTCCCTCCTCACTTTTGGAAATTCTTCCACTCAGGACTCACGAATCGTGAACTGAGCTCATGGGACCAGTTAGTTCCAGGACTGAAGCAATCCCACTGCATTTTTTCCATGTGAATAACACTGAGAATCCCTTTCTGGGCACACGTTGTGTCCCACCATGGGCACTGTTACACTGACAGGGATGAGCAGGGCAGGGAAACCTCAGCAAAACTGGAGAAAGGTTCCCCTGGCAGTGGGTGGGGTGGAACTGTGTAAATCCAGAGTGGTTCTGTCAGTTCCACCAGAGTCAGAGCGGTGTCTGTGTCACTGACACCGCAGCCTTGACACTTTTCCATGTGGGATTCCAGCCTGAAGGACACAGGGCATTTAAGCAATAGGGAATTTCATGGCAGTGACCTTCATGCCAAGAGGCAGAACTCAGGGCAAGAGCAAAAAGAGCAGCTGGGAGTTGGATTTAGGCTGGATCCTCCCATCCTGTGCCCAGGAGTTTATTCCCTGTTTTCTTGCTGCACCTCCACCTTTGCCTCACTTGGTTTGTAAATCCCCCTCCCTTTGCACATCTTTGTATCCCAGATTGGCAGAAGTTCCTTGACTTTCCCGTTTATGCCATTTTCTGGTCTGTTTATGTCCCATAAATCAAGTCAGGGATGAGCTTGGCATGGGATCGGGAAGATTTTCACAGCAGGATCAGTTTCTCCCCTTTAATTAAACGTTACAGGTTCCTCGTGAATCCTCTCCCTGTGAAACTTTTATGAAAAGACTTAACAGAGTAATTTACGGGAATCTGTTTTGATGTGCAGGTCTGGGCCCCAGTTCTAACCTTGCACACAATTCTGGAGCTCCTATAAATCACCTGCTTTGGCTGGATCTGCCCTGGAACTCGGAGTCAGGGGGTAAGGCTGGGCAGGGCAGAATAGTGACCAACATGCCCAGCTTTGGGCTCTGGAGTCTGAATTTGGGCTCTCAAGTATGAATTTGGGCTCCAGAGTGATTTCACAGATCCTTCCTCCAGGTGGGTTTTAAACTCTTTCCCAAATTATGGAACTTGTCTCCAGCCACATCCCACAGCAGTGAGATCCATGAGTCCCTTACAGGTCTGCAGGCACTGAACTCTCTGGGCCAGGGACAGGAGCCCAGGAAGGGCTGGAGCTGTGCCAGGCCTTGGCATGGAGCTCAGGGAAAGGTTCTTCCCCCCGAGGCTGCTGGGCACTGCCCAGGCTCCCCAGGGAATGGGCCCGGCCCCGAGGCTGCCAGAGCTCCAGGAGCTGCCAGGGATGCCCAGGGTGGCACTGCTGGGCTGTCTGGGCAGGGACAGGGGCTGGATCAGTGATCCCTTCCCACCCAGGATGTTCCAGGATTCTGTGGAGAAACCTTTGCTGGATTTCAACCTGTGGCTTTCCAGTTACATCTGGACCCAAATTTCTCTGCTTTGTGGATTAGAGGGAAACTGCTCCTTCTCCAGAGCTCCCTGGGGTTGTTTCTCTTCCAAGCTGACATTTCCCCCTCTTCAGCCTTTCTTCCTGGAGCAGCTTTGCCATTTGCACAATTTGCTCCCACACCCATACCTTTTTTTGCTTTTCTCTCCCTTTTCCAGGGTGACCAAGAGCTGCTGGCAGAGATGTGGGGGTGAAGGGATTCCTGCAAACACAGGATGATCTTTCCAAGCATCATCCCTGCACCACAGCAATTCCCTGGCAAAGCTTTCTGCTGCCTTGAGCCCTGAGCTGACATTTGCACAGTGACATCCTCTGAGGCCTCTGAGCAGCTTTGGCTCCTTAACAGCCCAGTTCTGCAGAAAAGTTATTATTTTTTAAAGAACCAAAGTGGTTTTGGTTATAAATTGTGCTGTGACCTCACCCCTCCTTCTGATAACTGTAGAAACACCAAGCAGCAACAGGTAAAGTGGCAGGAAGGATAAACATCCCTGGGAGGGGTGATTTTCCCATAGGAGTGGAAGAGAAAGGTGCAGGGCATGTGCCACATTGGCAGCAAGGCTGTCCCTGCACCCCCTTGTCCCAGCCAGGGATGTGGGAAGGGGGGACAAAAAATGGGAAAGGAAATTCCTCCAGTTCCCCTGGGGACAGCAGAAGTTGTCCCATGTGATGGTGTTTTGAGCAACCCCCAAATTTCACCTCCTGTCCTGCTGCTGCCTGGTCCCAGCCACAATGTCCAGGGACAAATCCCACGCTGCTGGGGCAGGATGGTTCCAGGCAGCTCCCAACAGGCACAAGATGCCCTCTGAGGGGTGCCCAAAAGTTGTTTATTTTTGATAAAACCCCAAAATGCTCACACATGTGTGAGATCTGTTCTGCAGAGCCAGCCCATGTCCAGTCCCACCATGGGTGTCAGATCCTTCCCAGCCCTTTTCCACATCAAGTTCTTTTGCCTGTTATTCCCACTGCTCTGCCTACTTCATCCTATTTATAGACCACCTTTCATTGGAGTCTCCAGGCTTTTAACCTTTATTCTTGGATTATTATTCACTTCTTGGGCCTGCCATGGAGCAGTTACTCACCCAGGCTCCTCCCCAGCCTGAGTTTAAAAGGAATTCCCACGGGGCAGCTCAGGGCTCGAGCTCCCTGCAGCCAAAATCCCGGCTCTTCCTTGTGCCACGGCCTGTCCCGGCGTGTCCCAGGTTCCCAGCCTGGCTCTGCTGCTCATTCACCTGCAGAAAGGCTTTGATGCTTCTCTGGTGAGATCATTCACCTCCCAGTGGAGGAGCAAAACACTCCCAGTGGGATTCTGGTGCCACTTTCTCCAGGTTTCTTCCTCATTCTCCAGGTTTCTTCCTCATTCTCTCCTCATCACCTGCTGGGCCACCACAGTGTCTGTCTGGGAGTGTTCCAAAAATGTGTGGCTGTGACACCTGGGGACAGGGCTCAGTGGTGGCCATGGTGGTGGACTGATGGTTGGACTTGATCTTAAAAATCTTCTCCCCCCTTAATGATTCTGTGGTTCTCTGGTCCTGGTCGCTGTAGGACAGAAGATCCCAATGGTGAAGATCCCAGAAACCTGCAGATCAGATCCCAGCAGTGTGTCCCCCAGCTGGATTTGGATTTTGTCCCCCAGCTGGGGATGGCTTCTATGAGAATGAAAAGGGAAAATTTCCCCTTCCCCCTCAGAATTCCTACAGCACCTTCCTGGCATTGTGGAGGCTGGGAATAGCCAGCAGGCTGTTGGAGATGGGTGTCCCTGCCTGGCTTAGGAGGTGTGTGGGACCCACCACAAGGGGCTGGAGGGGGTGGAGAGGTCTCATGTCCTATTTCTCTGGGTGGAGGGGAGGTGGCTTCTCCTCTCCTCACTTTGGCTGTTGAAATCCTTGGATCTCTGGAACAGGAAAGCACCTGCAGCACTGCAGGGACCCGAGGCTGGCTTAGGGACTGTGTCCTGCAGGACCTGGCTCCTCCCTGAGCCTGGCAGATGTGGTGTTTGGATTTGGGGCACGCTGGTGCCTGAGACTCCTGCAGCATTTCCTGTGGAAAAACCTCCTCGTGGATTTCAGTGTCTCATCTGGGGCCTGGCTTGGGTCTCGAGGAAGGAATTATTTCAGGCTGTGGTAGATCTTTCAGTGAAACAGTCAAAGAAAACAGCAAAATGACTCAGCTGGTTTTGGTTTGGTCCCCCCAGCTGAGGCAGGCTGGGCACGGGTGGGGAGAGGAGGGGAGAATGGGGGAAGTGTGGGTGGTGGTGCTTAAACACTGACCTTGGAGCTGGGTTGGAAACTTCATGTCCCTTAATGTCCCTTAAAGAGCTTCACTGGAGCCCAGGGGCACCACTTGAGGGCAGCTGAGCCAAAGTGGGGCTGGGAGAGGACACAGAGCTCCTGCCATGGCCCTGCCAAACCCCCTCCAACTGCTCGGCCTCCATTTCCTTCCCAGCATGAGCCTACAGCTGCATCCAGGTCCTTGCTCCTCTTCTTGGGATCTACAAAGTCATGGAATCTTCACTGGTCACTTGAGGAGTCCCAAGACAAGAGACCACGGGAACCAAAATTGTCTGGGCTGGGAGGGACCTTAAATCATTGCCACCTCTGGCCATGGCAGGGACATCCCCCACTGTCCCAGGCTGCTCCCAGCCCTGTCCAGCCTGGCCTTGGGCACTGCCAGGGATCCAGGGGCAGCCACAGCTGCTCTGGGCACCCTGTGCCAGGGCCTGCCCACCCTCCCAGGGAACAATTCCTGCCCAGTATCCCATCCAGCCCTGCCCTCTGGCAGTGGGAAGCCATTCCCTGTGTCCTGTCCCTCCATGCCTTGTCCCCAGTCCCTCTGCAGCTCTCCTGGAGCCCCTTCAGGCCCTGCCAGGGGCTCTGAGCTCTCCCTGGAGCCTTCTCTTCTCCAGCTGAACACCCTCAGCTCTCCAGCCCGGCTCCCCAGGGGTGTGAGGGTACTCTCAGGGACAGATCTTGCCTGGCAGGGACACTGAGCACCTTTTTCTGCTGGGAGAAGCCTGGGCAGCAGCTCCTCTCCTGCTCTTCTGCCCACTCCTGCACCCGTGTTGCTGTGTTTTAATAATTCCATCATCACTTTCAGAATTGTTACCACCAGAGCCTGCAGGCTCCTGCCTCAGCTCCTGGGCACGCTGCCCTTTCCCTGCATGTCTCTGCACCTTCCTGCCCCATCCTGGGGCACATTTCATTCCTTTGTGCCTTTTTGCCAACAAATACCAGACTGGTGTCGTATCTGATCATGGGAACCACGTCAGTCTGTGCTGAACTCTGTGATCCGAGGTTGATCACAGCCCTGCCCAAAGCACAGCACAGGAGGCTGGAAGCTCAGTGGGAATGAGGGTGTTTGGGCAGGAGGGGGAAGAGAAGGGGCCAGTCCTCACATCACCATGTGGTGCTGGTGAGAACAAAGCCTGAAAACCAGGGCAGTGCTCCAGGCTGGATGATTCCTGAACTCAGAGCTGCCCAGGTGGAGGTGCTTGTCCAAATCACCTTCCCCCAGCCAGGTGGGCAGAGCCACTTGAGGTTCATTCCTGAATCCTCTTCTCTGTCAGTCAGTGAAAGATTCCACCTGATTTTGTATTAGTCACAAGTTGGTGGATGTAGCCTGGCTTTTGTAGGACATTTGCTTTCTCCTGGTGCTGGCAGGGAGCTGAGGACAGGGAACAGTCCTAGAGCTGGGCCTGTGAGCTCTGTGATTTCCTTCTAGATCTCCTGTAACCCCATGGAGAGCTGGGGGTGCTCACCTGAGGAGGAGAAGGCTCCAGGGAGAGCTCAGAGCCCCTGGCAGGGCCTGAAGGGGCTCCAGGAGAGCTGCAGAGGGACTGGGGACAAGGCATAGAGGGACAGGACACAGGGAATGGCTTCCACTGCCAGAGGGCAGGGCTGGATGGGATCTTGGGCAGGAATTGTTCCCTGGGAGGGTGTGAGGCCCTGGCACAGGGTGCCCAGAGCAGCTGTGGCTGCCCCTGGATCCCTGGCAGTGTCCAAGGCCAGGCTGGACAGGGCTGGGAGCAGCCTGGGACAGTGGGGGGTGTCCCTGCCATGGCAGGGGTGGCACTGGATGGGCTTTGAGGTCCCTCCCAACCCAAGGTGTGACTCCCTGACTCAGTGGAGCTGCCTCGGGTGTGTCCAGCACCAATCCAGCTCCTGGAGCTCGGAGTTTGGGATTGAGCAGGGCCCTGGCAGCTGGGGGTGTTCAGGGTGACCGGTGACATCAGACACAGCCTCATCCCTGCCCGCAGTGCCCCACAGATGAGCCCTGCTGAGCTCTCCCAAAGGCTTTATGTTTGTGCTCCAGGGTGGAGGAGACTTTTCATTGCTTGGCTGCTGCTCCAGCCCAAACCACGCTGGCTCTGCTGAGGTGGAGCTGGCTCCTGGCTTCCAGGACCAGGCTGATGGCAATCCAGGATCCAGGGCTATGGCAAGGAGAGGGGAACCTCTGTCCATCTCTCCCTTCCCTTCCAGTCACACCCTGGCTTTCCTTCACATTGGTGATGCCTTGGGGAGGCTCAAGCTTTATTTTAAACACAAAACTTGTTGTTTGAGCAGGACATGTCTTAGGAACAGATGTCCAGCAAGGGTGTATTGGGAAAGAACTGAAAAACATTAAAGATCCTGAGCTTTGACATCTCCTCATTGCGCTGGAATTGCCAGCACTGGGCAAAGCCTGATCTGCAGGGAGGGTCAAGGGTGGTGAGCAAAAATGAGAAAAAATTGATTCATTAATAATGTGGCTTTGGAAAGGGAGTTTCCTTCTGTTTGGAGTCCTTGCTGGTTTGGTTCTTGCTTGTTCCTATTACATAATATATTGCATTTGGCATTGCTGTATGAAAGTAGGAAGAGGGAAAGCTGGAGCAGAATGGGCTTCACTCAAAAACCTCAGCCCCAGGTCCCAGCCCTTTCTGTCCCACTATAACTCAGAGGAGTTTGGGCACCAGCTGCAATTTAGGAGAAGTAAAGTCATCATCAAAGTTTCCAGACCTCAGGGAGATGACAAAGCCTCTCCATGAGAACCCCAGCAAGTGCCTTAGAGGGACAAAGAGCACCAGAGCACAGTCCTGGTCTTGGCAAGGGGATAAGGAAGGAACCCAAACCCCTCCAGCCATCCTAGACTGTCCCAAAGGAACTGGGAAATCCATGGTGTGAGGCAGGGAGGGGAGAGCAGATGGGCCTGGCAGGCTGAAACCTCTGCCCTTGGTTTCTGGAGTCTGCTAAGTTTTAATTTGGGAATTTCTGGTCTGATAACAGAGAGAGAAATGGGGAACAGGGCGGGAGGCACAGAGAAATTGGGAAACCCCAGCCAAGGTCTGGGGGTGGGTAGGAAGTTCCTGCTATTTCTGCTGTCCCTGCAGGACTTTCTGCTGTACTTTGTGGTGAGTTTTGTACTTTATGACCCTTTTAAGACCTGAAGCCAGCCTGGAATGTCTCCTCGCTCCCCACGTCCCACAGCCCAGCAGCTCTTGGTGCAGTCTGGGAGCATCCCCATGGCACAGGAGTATTTCTCTGGACGTGGATTTGTTGCTTCAGAACTGACTGCTCAGTCCTGTGGGGCCAAGCTGGAGCCCTGGGAAAGGAGTTAAATCCACCAGAACCTGCTCTCAGTGGGTGCCATCATCCCAAAGGGGCTGGTGGCTCTGTGGGAGGAGCTGAGGAGCAGCTCTTTGTTCCCCCAGGAGGCAGAGCCCTCTCGTTCCCAGTGCCCTGGGTTGTTTGCAGGGGCCTGTTCAGAGCAGGGGGAAGCAGCTCCTTCACTGGGAATGATTTGGGAAAGGAGGAACAGTTTGGGATCTGCAGCCCCCAGTGCCAGAACCTCTCTGGGTAAAGGCACCGATGCTCCATCCATCAGAAAAGACAAAAAAAGAGGAGGATTTTTGATCATTGGCATGTTAAATATTCCCAGGCTGTTCCACCCAAAGCAGCACTTCCCCTAAATCTCCCTTTGCCTCAGTTTCCCGTGGCGTGGCTGTTCCAGACTGAGTGTGCCACAGCCCCCAGCCCTTGGTGGGACAAATATCGTGGCCACTTTCCCAATCCCAAATGGCACTTCCAGGGATAATTCTTTTGAAATGCCACGTTCCAGTGGAGTCACATCCTCCTGTTCTCCTGGGAGTGACAAACAGCTGTAAATCTTTAAAGAGAACAGTGATCAGCCCTGAGTGGTGCTGAGCTGTGAGAAAAGAGATCATGGAACAATTACGGAAAGGAGCCGAGACTAAAAGTAGGATTTAACAGGATCTGGATCTTCTGTCCCCACTGACCTGAATGAGCTCCTTCTGCCAGGGAAAAGGAGCAAAACCTCTGAGATTTGAGAATTGGGGTTTTTAGGGCACACGTGGATTCGAGGGTGGGCAGAGTGGCTTTAATGTGGAGCTGCTCCAGACACCTGTGGGTCATTCCAGGGCTGATGGAATGAGCCCGTGGAATTCTCTCCCTCCACTGTCACTGTGTTCTGCCCTGGCTGGTGGCTTGGGGTGTCCTTCACCCCTGTGTGGTCTCAGGGACATGCACAAGTTGCAGGAGATCCTGGAGCCATCCCCGGGGCAGGATCCTGTGCTGTGCTCAGGCTCAGACAGATGTCACAGCAGGATGTCCCTCTGCTGCCTCTCTGCTCTTCACAGAGCCCTACCAAGCTCATTTCATCCCACAGCACATCCACAGCTCCTGACCGGTGACAAAGGTGTTCCACGTGTGTTTTGTGTCCCTGCCAGCCTGATCTTGTCACCGTGCTGGGTGGCCTGAGCTCAGCCAGTCCAGGGACTGAGGTCTGCAACTGGACCCCAGTGGCCTGCAAGGACCAGGACTGAGGACCTTGTGTGCTCCTTGTCCTGCTCAGCTCTGCCAAACCTGTCCCCAGCAGGATTCCTCTGTCACTGGGAGTGGTTGTGAGACAGCCCCGACCCTGAAGGTGACCAGGCCACTGCTGTCAGGGGTGGATGTGTGTCCAGCACCACTGCTCCAAGGATGGAGGGAAGGAAGGAAGGAAGGAAGGGAGGAAGGAAGGGAGGAAGGAAGGGAGGAAGGAAGGAAGGGGGATCCAGCTCAGGGCTGGGAAGCCAGAGGTGACATGGAAGAGTTTTTCTGAGATGTGATCCCCTTTTCCATGCTCAGCTGGAGGAATGTGCTAAGCTGCAGCATCTGCTCCCAAAACCCTGTGCTGGGGTGTCCTCCCTGCCTGGGCCCCTTCCCTTTAAACAAAGAGCCATCATTTTTCTGGCTTGCATTCCCTCCAAGTTAAAAGGTTAAGAGGAAGAAGATCCTCCAAGATCCCAGAATCCCAGACTCATTTAGGTTGTAAAAGATCTCTGAGACCATTAAGTCCAACCTGTGACCGATCCTCACCTTGTCACCAGCCCAGAGCACTGAGTGCCACATCCACTTGTTCTTTGGTGACTCCACCACCTCCCTGGGCAGCCCCTTCCAAGGCCTGACCACCCTTTCCATGAAGAAATTCCTTCTGATGTCCAACATGAGCCTCCCCTGGAGCAGTCTGAGGCCATTTCCTCTTGTCCCATTGATGCTCTGAGCTGTGGTTCATTAAACCAAGCTGGTACCAGCCCAGAGAGCTCCCATCTTTCCTCACCAGTTCCACGCCATCTCAAACCCAGGAGAGGAGACAGAATATCCCCTTGGCCATGTTTTCCAGCTTAACCAAATCCCTGAAGCTGTGAGGAAGGGCCCAGATCTGAGTTCTTGATCAGAGCTGGCATCAGAAGCTTTGCAGGCCCATGATCTGCAGTCAGCCCTCCTGGGCACGTGGAGCCCATCCAGGCATCAGCTGTGGGAATCAGCTCATGCAGAGGATGCTCCATCTCCTGCTGGCTCCCTCCAGCCCTGCTGCAACACCTGGGCATGTGGAGCCACAGGAACATCCAGCATCCAAACTGCTCCAGGCCTTCCATTATCCACACCTCTGCAAGGAGATCGCTCAGCTCAGCAGATCTGAAATCTCCATGCTGACAGATGGGATCTGACAGGAGCAGCACAGCTGGCAGAGAGGAGACATCCCTTCCCTTCCTGAAACCTCCCAAGTGCTCCTCAGTAACCCCACTGCTGGGAAAGCTCTGTGCTTCCCGCAGGAATCATCTCCTGGTGGATGTTTGGTTCCTCAGGGGAAGGAGGCAGCAGCTGTGCGTCAGCACAGCCATTGCACAACCCCCCAGGCAGGGAAGAGCTGATGGATGCAGCTGAAAGAGGAGTTTTGGGTCAGTGGAATGTTGCTGTCAGCACTGGGCTGTGGCCAGGCTGCTGTGGGGACGCTGTGCCTTTGGGGTTTGGGTCGTGCAGGGAATCAAGGTGCTCTCTCACCCCATTTCCTGGAGAATTTTGGTGTTTCTGTGATCCTCTCTTCCACCAGCCCCGCTCTGAATGCATCCCCAACCACATCTGAGGGAAGGGTGGAGGGCTGGGAGACACCAAGCTCCTCCAACAAGCCCGTGCAGCCCCTGGGTGAGCTCCACGTACATCTCCAGCCGTCTTTGGTGCCAGCAGCGGGGACCTGCCCTGTGCAGCCTCAGACCTGTGGCCCCCAAGGGACAGTCCCAGTGTGGGGGTGACACAACTGGAGCTGGGCATTACCTGCAGAGCTGTGCTGTGCCCAGGGCACTTGGCTGGGCAGACAACATCCAAATTCCCATCTCTAAAATCAGGCCAAGAGCCCAACCCTGCCTGGGTTGGAGGGTAAAGGCTCCAAAGGCTGGAAAGTGTTTTGGAGCCCCACGCCTTGGGAACATGGTCAGGCAGGTTCTGATGGAGCCAGAGATGAAATCCGAGGGGAAAACTTGCAGCCAGCCTGGTGAGCAGTGGGAAAGTCACCTGAGCAGCCAGCTCGAGCATCTGCCGTGCCTCGTACCTGTGGCAGGAGGAGACAGAGTCAGGCAGGGGCTGGGAGCTCTGGGGAGAGAGGGAATTGTGCAGAGAGAAGGAAGATTCATCCCCAGAACCAACCTGTGCTGAAAATACTCAGTGACTAATTTTATGCCTTTCTGATTGCCTTTTAACTGCGAGGTATTAAAAACGGGGAGAAGGGAGATGATGTCCTGGTGGGAGGATAAGTGAGCGTTGCCATGGCAGTGAGGGGGTGCTGCAGCACAGCCCGGAGCACAGTGCATGAGGACAGAGGCTGCTGGACAGCCCGGGAAGCCAGGGACGAGTGGCTGTGTCATCCAGCCGAATCCAAAGTCAGTATTTGGCCTGGACGCTGCTCCTGTGCCCTCCCCTGCTCTCCCACCTGGCTCTCTGCTCCCGCTCTCCCTGCCGGATCGGGTTTCCCCCTGCCCGAGCTCACCCCTTCCCAGAGACAATTTTATCAGGCTCAGGGCAAGGAAGAAGCCGGGATTTGGGGGGGTTCAAGAGATTAGGAAAGAATTTGCCTCCGGGAATCTCTTTCCTCCATCTGCCCGGGATAAATTGTGCCATGGAGGTGGAGGCTTTGCAGCTCCGCGGGGAACTGCTCCGAGATAAACGTGTGGAGGCAAAAACGCTGCCGGTCCCTCCCTGCTGCGGGCACGGGCTGCTGAAAGGTCCCGCGAAGGGTGAGGAGAGCTCTCTGTGCTGTGGCTCCATGTAAGGATGAAGTGGGAGGGTGTTTTGCCGGAGCTCTGCGAGTGCAGACGGTGCCTGTTCAGCCGCTGGCATCTTTCCTGGAAGGACCAGCTCACCCACGGGAGGCAGGAACAAGGAACAAACCTGGGGGCAGCATGGGAAACGTGATTAGCTGGGAGGAAAAGGGATTTGATTTGGCCTGGTTATGACATTCTTCTTTCATCATCTCCCTATAAAGCAAATGCCGTGCCGGTGAGCAGCCCTGACCCTGCTGGAGCGCGAATACAAGCGGGAGGGCTCTCTCTCCTGAGGGCTCTCTCTCCTCTCTCTCCTCATCCATCCCTCCTCCATCCACCCGGCTTCCACGGCGCGTTGTTCACCCCTCCGTGTGCTCAGTCCTGTCCCTGCCGGAGAGGGAAATCCCTGCTCTGGAGAGCAGAGGCTGCTGCCGAGCTCATGCTGAGAGCTCCTAAAGCAGGACCTGGATCCAGCCTCACCGGCTGTCCTGGGAAAGGCAGTGCCTGGCTTATTCCTCTTTCAGATCTTGCTAAAGAAAAAGGTCAATCGTGCGGGTGTGAAATGTTACAATTCCAGGGGTTTGAGGGGTTTTGAGCCTGAAGCCTCTCCATAAGAACGATGTT
Source organism: Phainopepla nitens (assembly GCA_013400175.1). Classification (NCBI taxonomy): domain Eukaryota; kingdom Metazoa; phylum Chordata; class Aves; order Passeriformes; family Bombycillidae; genus Phainopepla; species Phainopepla nitens. Next base: position 27,130 of record VXBQ01013902.1, read on the forward strand.
CTCAAAGTGGGATGTGCCAGGCTGGTCCCGGTCACTGCTGCACCACATCCCCGGTGCAGGAGCTTCTGCCTGAGGCTGTTCCTGCCCCTGCTGGGCTGGGGGCTCAGGATAACCCCCACAGGCAGGGCCAGGGCCCGAGGGCCTTTTGCAGCTCCCCAGATGGGACTCCTCATCTCCTCCCTGCATCCTGGAGT
>VXBQ01013902.1:28400-41014 GCA_013400175.1 Phainopepla nitens
GATGGGCGGGCAGCAGGGAGGGAGGGAGGGAGGGATGGATAGATGGGAGCGCTCCTGGGCAGGGGCAGTGCGAGCCAGGGGCTGCAGCCGCACCTGGGGGCTGCGGGTGACCAGTCCTGCCGTGGACAAAGTGTCCCTGGCGTTGGTGGCCATCCCTGGCGTTGATGGCCACCCCAGGCTCTGTGACCACCCCTGGACATTCCTGCCCTGCTTGGATCACCAGCCCAGGCTGTTCCTGCAGGTGACACGGCCCATCCCAGCTGGGGACAAGGAAGGATCTGTGGGCTGTAGGGCCCCAGAGTGCATTCACCTCCTGCCAGGGCCGGGAGCCCCGTGTCCTGCCCGCAGGGGACAGACCTGGCCATGGATCTGCTCAGCTCTGGGCCGAGTTAATGCCTTTGGGGCACATGGCAGGGAAGGACACCTGCCTGCCCCTGGCTCTGGAGGCTGCTCCATCAGGGTGAAACCCAGGGGTGGAGGCGTGGGAAGAGCCTGGCACTCTGTGACAGGGCATTGGGCTCAGCTAGGGACTGGGCACAGTGGTGTGGGCACAGTGTTTGATCCCTCTCAGTTTAGTGAGGGTCCCTCGAGGTGACGTGGTTGGTCCCTGTTGGGGAAAGACTTGGGGTGCCCTGAGGCCACCAAAGGGCTGTCCAGGTGGACAGGGAGGGCTCAGAGGTGGCCAGGGAAGGACAGGAGAAGAGGTTCCTTGTCCTCACTGTGAGCCATGGCCACTGGTGAGGTGTGTGAGACTGCAGGACACAGCTCAGCCTGGCAGAGATGGTTCTTTGTGGTGGTGTCACTTCACAGGGTGGGCATTGAGGGACACCTGTGTGACACCACGGGAACATGGATTGTGGCCAGGGAGAAGATGAACAGAGGCTCGGGCCCTCCTCCACCCTCCTGGTGCTCATCTGTGCCCAAAACCAGGGTGAATGACTGAGAAGCTCAAAAACACAGCAAGCTCGTGGGGGGAAAACACTCTGAGGAAAAGTTCTCCACCTTTGTGCTTTCCCTGGAAAAAGGAAAAGGTTTCCTGGGAGCCCCCCACAGCCACCACGAGAGTCCTGGGGCAGCTCTGTCCCTTCCCAGCAGAGAAAGGATTGGACTTGCATCACTTAAGCAGACCAAAGACTCATTTTATTTCCTCTTGAAAGCGAAGACCTTTCAGATCATGGCCAAAGAGTTTCCCCTTATTTATCTGTTCTGCTTCCAACATTGAGTTGTAGGTTTCATCCTGGGAACTGGTATTTTTCTCAGTGTTCCACAGGGGAGGGGAAATAAACTAAATCTGGCTTAAAGGGGGCAAAAATTCTTCCTTCTGGGGAGGATGTGGCACCTCAGAGATGCCAAGAGGGCTGAGGCCACTGGTGCTGGGACCTTGTGGTGCCTTCCCACCCCCACAGCTCTCCCAGGGCAGAGCAGAGAAACCCCCAGGACCCTGAGGAGCCCATCCCCTCCCCAGCCCTTCCTGTGTCAGAACCTGGGGACTCTCGCTTTGCTCTCCCACTTCCCAGCTGGGAAAAGCCCTGAGGGTCCTCCCTGAGCTTTGCAATCCCCTCGAGCTCCTTTTTGAGGTCTGGTTGCTCCATGGTAGCTGGGACTTCTCCTGCTGTCCAGGCTCTGGCCTCCCAGTGTCCAGCCTTGTGTTTTTGGGGGTCCAAGCACCCCCTGGGCTGTTGGTCCCCCCCATGGCAGGGAGGTCATTGTCCCTTTGGCTGCCACTCCCCTGGGATGTGCAGGTTGGTGACATCTTGGGGCTCCGAGTCCCAGACCTTCCCAGAGCTCCGGTTGCACCCCTCGATGCCTGGGGGGCTTTGGGACACCTCTGGCTTGGGACACCTCTCTCCAACAGAGAGACAACACCAACAGGGGAACACGGCCAGATGTGCCCTCCCTGCACGCTGGGGGTGTCACCAAGGGGTCCACACCCCCCAGCCCCTGGTCTGTCACTTCAGGAGCTGTGCTGTGCTTGTCTTTGACAGATGCAATGCTCCAGTGAGCAGTGACAGCCACGGGGACAGCGGTGGAGCCCATGTGAGTGCTCGGGATCAGGGTGGGGGTGCCAGGGATAGATCCCTGTGCCAGGGCAGGGCAGGGGGTGCCGGGGATAGATCCCTGTGCCAGGGCAGGGCAGAGGGTGCTGGGGATAGATCCCTGTGCCAGGGCAGGATCAGGGGGCGCCAGGGATGGATCCCTGTGCCAGGGCAGGGCAGGGGGTGCTGGGGATGGATCCCTCTGCCAGGGCAGGGGCAGAGGGCCGAGCTGGGGCAGTGACATTCCGCCCGGCAGTGTTGCAGCACGTCCATGCCGGGGCAGCCCAAGGTCCCCCAGCTGTCGCTGTCACTGATCCGCGCCGCTGGGCAGCTCTCCCTGGTGGCACTGACCCACACCCAGCCCGGCCACCAAAACCCCTCAGCACCGAGCCCGGAGCGCAGCGCGGCTCCCTCCGCTCCCCGCACATCGAGCCCGCCCTCAGCGGATGCTGCAGCCCCAGTCCTGCCCCGGGGGATCCCAAGCACAGCCCCAGGCCCTCAGTCTCCGGCCCACCCGTGTGTGCCGGGGCTAATTCGTGGCTAATTCCAGCTTAAATAACATAAAATACCCCCCTGGTTTAAGGCTGTTGAGGTGAACACACGGCCCGGGTGCTGCAGGAGCCAGGGTGGTGCCTCTCGCTGGGACAGCACCAGGAACCCCGAGAGCAGCGTGTCCCTGTCCCCTCGGCCACGCTCTGCGCCCTCCCCGCAGGGAATAGAGGAGGACGAGGACAGTCCCCGGCGCGGTGTCTCCGAGCAGGACCCGGACGAGCCCGAGGCACAGACAGGAGCCGGACATGCCAGAGCCAGCCCCGCTCGGCGGGGACAGGAAAGCGGCGGAGAAGAAGCGGGTGGAGAAGGTGGGAGGCAAGGGCAGCGCTGCCGGGCCTGCAGGTGGGTGTGTGGGAAAGCCCTGCCCTGCCCCACAGTGGCCACCCCGGCCCCAGGTGGCCACAGAGGCACAATCGCGTGTCCCCGGCCGGCCCGGGAGGCCCTCTGTGGCCACAGTGCCAGACAGAGCAGTGACAGGAGGAGCTGTGCTCTCCACAGTCCCCGGGGAAATCAGTGACACGGGGATGGAGATGGGGCTCCCCAGCCAGGTCCTCCACTTCCTCCTCCTCCTCCTCTCCCCGCTGCCCGGATTTGCTGCTGGAGGAGCACGGGCAGGTCTTTTCCCAGCTTGATCCCCACGATACTCTAATGCCACTATGGCCCAAACCCCTCGGTCTCAGCCCCCGGGACGCTCTTGTCCCCACTCCCGCAGTGCAAACACGTGGCAGGAGCAGCTCCTGTCCCAGTCCCTGTCCCTGCCCTGAGTGGGCTGTGCAGGAGGATGTTAAGAGCTCTTCCCACTCCCCAGCTCAGAGCCCTTTGCCTCTTCCCAGTTCTCTCCAGTAACATTTTTCCGCAGTCCCCAGGACCCTCCCCGTGCAGAGCAAGGTGGAGCCGCCCAGCCTGGACCCTGCGGAGGAGCCGCTGCTCTGGGAAGGGCTCACCCTCAACAAGTGCATCCTGGTGGCCTCCGTCGTCGCCCTGCTCAGCGTCACCTTCCAGGTGCTCCAAGGTGAGTGGGGAGCCGGGCGGAGCGGGAAGGGGCGGCCAGACCGTGCTGCCACCTCCCGGTTCCTGTCCCCTCGTCTCTTCCAGCGCCATGCTCCAAGGAGGGGCTCGCCCGCGGCCGGCAGGAGCCTCCGCCCCCGCCCATTCCCGGTGGGTCCAGCGCTCCGTCCCTCCCCGACCCCCGGGTCCGGCCTGAGGCGGGGCCACATCCCAGCGTGGGGTGGCCCTGGGAGCCCCGGCTGGGGTATCCCGCCCAAACAGCCTCATCCCCAGCTGACGGTGGCCTGTCCCTCTCCCCTCGCAGAGATCGTGAGCCCCAAGGCGGAGGAGATCCCAGAGGTGGTGACTGCCCCGCCTGCGCCGCCGGAGAGCAGCGCGGTGGAGGATGACGATGATGATGAAGACGGCGACGATGACGATGACAGCGAAGCTGACAGCAACCTGGTACGGGTCAGGGTGGCACCTCCCGGGGCAGGGATGTCCCCAGGGGGAGGGATGGGGAGGAATGCCGGTCCCCTGGGCTGCATCATCAGCTCCTGGTCCCCTCTGTCCCCACAGGCAGAACCCTGGATCTTCAAGAAGTGGTTTGGCCGCGCTACACCAGAGGATGAGGACAAGGATGAGGACAAGGATGGGGACAAGGATGAGGACAAGGTTGAGGACAAGGATGAGGATGAGGACAAGGATGAAGAACCTGCAGATGTCCCCGAGGTGCCAGTGGCTGTGATGGAGGGGAAGAAGAGCCAAGAGAAGCAAGAGAAGAAGGTGGAGAAGGAGAAGGACGAGGCAGAGGAGGAGGAGGAAGAAAAGGAGGAGAAGGAGGAGAAAAAGGAGGAGAACGAGGAGGAGGAAGAGGAGGAGGAGGAGAAGGAGGAGAAGAAGAAGAGGGAGGAGAAGAAGGAGAAAGCCCGGGAAGGCCGTGCTGTCCATGCAGAGCGGAGCAGCCGGAGGGAGGCACGAGCCAAGGACAGGACCCCGGGGGACAAACCTGGCAGAGCCCCCAGGGCCCCCAGGGAACCGGAGCAGCAGCCCCAGAAGAAGCGGGACCGGGAGAGGAAGGAGAGGAAGGAGAGACGGCGGGAGCGGGATGAGTCCAGGAGGGAGGGGTGGAAGGGCCGTCCCGGCAGGGCTGACGGCGGCCGGGAGAGCCCGAGGCGGGACTGGAAGCAGCAGAAGGGCAGGAAGCCCTGGGAGCCGGCGCCGGGCAGGGACGGCAGGGCCAGGGAGGGCAAGAGGCGTGACTGAGGCCGGGGCGGGCGCGGGGCTCGATGACGCTGGATCCAGGGGGATCCAATCCCACCACTGCCCCCGACAAGGGACCCCCGCCCCTGCCCGCCCTCCAGAGAGACTCCCGGGCACGGGCAGCGCCCCAGGACCCCCGAGCAGCAGCCCAGGAGCCTGGCACGAGCCTCCCTCGGGACTCTGGGCCCCCCTGGATCAAAGGCGACCTGAAAGGACTCACGGAAGGAGCTTCCTTGGGCCTCGTTACTTCTCCATCCCCACCCAAAATCCCTCTGCAGCTCATCTCCACTCGTGGCTCTGGGGCAGCATGGGGATCCCAGTGAACAGAGTTCCGTCCAGACTGAGCAGCTCTTGGGTTAATGGTTTTATTGAAAGCAAATCAAGAGAGAAGAACATTCTGGGTTACAGAACCAGGCTGCAGCCATCCTCAGAGGGACATCAGGGACAGACCCCCGACCTCACCGAGCCCAGTGCCATCGCTGTGGGGTGGCCCAGGACGTGCTGGTGACAGCAGGGCTGGAGCCCTTCACCCAGGGATCCCTGCGGGCCTCGCCTTCTCCGAGTCGCTTTTAGGAAAGAAACACAAGAGCAGTATCACACAGCCAGAGACGTTCACAGCCCCGCCCCGTGGCAGGTTTCAGTATTTGCTAAATCAACAGTGGTTAAAATAAACTATTTTCATTTTTAATAAGGTATTCAACTGGATGTTTTTAAAAATAGGGAAAGAAAAAAAAAAAAGAAAATGAGGAAAGCCCTTGTCCCTGGTTATGTNGAGCCACGGCCAGCGGCTCCTCACGGCCCCGGCTCACACAGAGACGTGTCCCCAGGGCAAGGCTGGTCTCTGCGAGGGGATTTGCTCTCCTGCTCTGCTGTCACAGGCGGAGCCGTGTGGCCAGGGGTGTCCCATGATGAGCCGCGGGCTGGGGAATGGCCAGAGGAGGCTGCAAGGCTTGGAGGGAGCAGCGCCTTGCCCTTCCCAGCCGCTACAGGAGCAGAGAGAGGGATAAACAAGAATGGTCCTGCCTGGATCTGCCAGGCTTTGCCCTCCCCCCCGGCCCTGCCGTGCCCGTACCCAGNAAAAAAAAAGAAAATGAGGAAAGCCCTTGTCCCTGGTTATGTGTTTTGTCCCTGGTTATGTTTTGTCCCTGGTTGTGTGTGAGTGTGTGTGTGTTTTCTGTGCCCCCCGAACCCCAGGGGCTCAGGGCTAATCCTGCAGGGCTGTGAGATGGGACTGCTGGGTACCAACCTCCACCGTGCCTCCCCGTGGAGACACTGCAAGACCAAGGAGGTGTAGCCAGGACAAGCCCAGGAGCTGCTTCCCGAGGGTTGGAGCCCCGGGCTCAGCTGGAAGATGATCTGGGGCAGGCGGCCCGCGCTGACGCCGGCGGGGACGCNGCAGAGAGAGGGATAAACAAGAATGGTCCTGCCTGGATCTGCCAGGCTTTGCCCTCCCCCCCGGCCCTGCCGTGCCCGTACCCAGGCAGAGCCCGCGGGCACCTCGGGAGCGGGGACAGCCCCAGTGGGACGTGGAGAGGGACAGGCATGGACGAACCCAGAACCAGAGCCACGCTAACGAACCAGACCATGGGGAAAGGACACACGGGAGCTCCCGTCTCGGCGAGAAGCACCAGATCCCGAGCCGGGAGGGCAAACCGGGAGAGGGGCCGGGGTGGGGCGAGCGGGGAGGCCGGCGGGAGCCTCACCGGCAGCCGCACTCCTCTGCCACCATGTTGGGGAACTTGCGGATCTCCAGCCCGTCCGAGGAGAGGCTGATGATGAGCTGGTCCGAGTAGCGCACGGGCACGCAGCAGGGAGCCCTGCGCAGCGGCGAGCCCCGCTCCTGCATGCCCAGCAGCAGCACCGTGTGCGAGAAGTAGCTGGGGACGCGCGTGGACAGCGGCAGCCGGCAGGGCCCCTCGCAGTTGTTGGCCGCGTACACGGTGGGCATGACGATGAAGTGGCGGTCGCGCAGGTCGATGGTGAGCTCCTGCAGCCGGCAGTGCGCCTGGTGCCGAGCGCTGCGGTTCTGCCGCTGCACCTTCCTGCGCTCCTGCCAGCGCGCCCGCACCGACTGCAGCGCCTTCAGCAGCAGCAGCGTACGCAGCTTCCGCGAGCCCGGGCCCCGCTCGGCCGCCTCGGCCTGCCCCGGCTCCGCTGGGAAGTAGCAGAAGGTCAGGAGGTGCTGGAAAAGCGCCGCGTTGGCCTGGAAAGCCGGGATGTCCCTGAGCTCCTCGATGACCACCTGCAGTTTGCCCAGCAGCAGCTGCAGCACGGTGTCCTCCGGCTGCCAGTCCCCCAGGTGCTGCTCCAGCACGGCCCCGCTGTCTTGGGGCAGCAGCAGCACCGAGGGCTCCTCCGACTGCACCAGCCGCTCCAGCGCCGCCTCCTCCGACAGGTTGAGCAGCTGGTGAGGGAGGGTCTCCATCACCTCGAAGTCTAGCCAGTGGTGGGCACTGGGCTGGGGGGGCGGCTCGCTGGAGGAGCTCAGGAGCTGCCGGATGAAGCGGGTCAAGGTTGCCAGGAACTGGGCGCTGCCGCCGGGCGCTGGGGACGAGGTGTTGGCTTGGCTCGGGGCAGTGGGGGTCGGCAGCTCCTCGGTGCCGGCCTGGGGTGGGCTGCAAGGACAACACGAGGGGGGGGGGTCACGGGGGCCTCCATGTACCCCAGGGGTCCCACCAGGCCGTGCCCTACAGCCATCCGTGGTCCCACAGCTGGGGCTGCCCCTGTCCCACTTCATCTCCCAGCCCCTGTGTTTTCCCGTGCCTGCAGCGACGGCCACGGACCTGAGCTGTGGGTACGGAGCCGTGTCCACCACCCCCTCGGCAGAGAGGTAGGAGGATGGTGCCAAAGACTCCTCTTCCTCCTCCTGCTGCCGTGACTTGGCCAGCAGCAGCAGCACCGGGGTCATCCGGGTGAAACATTTGTCATCGGAGCCGAACAGGAGCTGCTGCACCTCCGTGCGGGGCAGGGGGGAACCTGCTGCGGCAGCGAGAGGTGAGGGCGCTGCTCTGGGGTCTCCTGCGTGCCCCAGCACCTCTCGTGGGCCTGGGAGGACACGAGGGCAGGGATGCTGCCGTCCCCAGGGTGTTCCCGGTCCCTACCTCCCGCGCCGCCGTGCACGGCCAGGGAAGCCGAGAAGCGGAGCCGCTCCGCGCTGCGGGTGACCGAGGCTGCGGCGGCCGCCAGGGCCAGGTACTGCGTGTCCCTGGAGAGGCAGAGCCTCTGCACCGCGGCAGAAGACACAGAAGCCCCGAGGGCGTGGGTGAGATATTACGGGGGACACACTCACGTGAGCCCCCGCTGTGGTCCCCGCGGGCTCCGGGTCACCGGAGTGACAGGGAGGGTGGGGACCACTGGGAGCTTCGCCCCCAGTCCCAGAGCTGCTCCGGAGGCCGCGGGGAACCCAGATCCGCTGGGATCAGCACCCCAGAGCGGGCTGGGTACCCCGGGCAGCCCCTCTGTCCCCGCGGGAGCTGGGGACAGGGTAAGAGCTCCATCTTCAGGCACGGCGGGAGCGGGGGACGGGGCGGAGATGCTGGGAGGGGATGGCAAAGGGACTGGGAGGGGTCGGCGAAGGGGCTGGAGGGGTGACAAAGGGGCTGGGAGGGGATTGTGAATGGATTGGGAGGGGACTGTGAATGGACTGGGAGGGGATAGCAAAGCGACTGGGGGGAACGATGAATGAATTGGGAGGGGATAGCGAAGGGAGCTGGAGGGGTGTTGAACGGACCGGAGGGATGCCAAAGGCACTGGGCAGCGGAGCCGGGACAGCCGCTCCCGCCCGGACCCACCTGGTCCCGGGCCAGCCCCGTGCCGCCGAGCAGCAGCTCCTGCGGGGGCCCCGAGGCGCGGCCCTCCCGGCGGCCCAGGTAGAAGAGCATCACGGCCGCCTGCAGCTCTCCCAGCGCCCGGCCCACCTCCGCCTGGAAAAGCAGCTGGAACCGCAGCTTCACCTGCGCCTCCCACTGCACTGGAACGGGGAGACACGGCCGTGAATCCCCTCCGGTGAGGAGGGGGCTTCGGGCCGAGCACGGTTCCCCCGCAGGCACCAGAGCACCTGGGACAGAGCCGACAGAGCGAAGGGACACGGCAAATCCCGTCCCCGGCTCCAGGGACGTGGAGAGCGGGACACACCCCGCACCCGGCCGGCCGGGAGCTGCCTGCCCCCAGAGCCCATGGAAATCTGCTCTCCAGCGGCTCGGGGACGTTGTGGCCACTGCCTGCGGAAGAGCCACTTCCACACTGGCCGGCACCGGGGAGTTCAGCTGAAAAGCCAAATCCCAGGAGAGGAGGAGGATTTCAGGACGAAAGAAACAATCATCGCCCTCTTGTTATAGATTAAATTGGAGAGTGTTACTCCCTCTCCAGCCCCGGGATCACCCCCGGGATGGGACAGGGGAATGTGTGTTGAGGTTTTCCCTTAAGGCTGAAGCTACAGGAGCAGCCCGGGGTCCTGGGCTCCTCCACAGCCCCAAGAGGGGGAGATGAGCAGTGCCGGGCTCACGGCACAGAGGGAGCAGCTGGGTCCGACCCCCTCCTTTCTCCCCAGAGCTGGGATGGGACCCAAACCCATCTGCTGTGTTAAGGCAGAAAGTGAGAAACACTCGAGAGCGCAGCCGAAGCCACCAAGAATCACAGAATGTCCTGAGCTGGAAGGGACCCTCAGGAATCGCCAGTCCCACCCCTGGCCCCGCACAGACCCCCCAGCAATCCCACCCTGAGCACTCCTGGGAGCGTTGCCCGAACGCTGCTGGAATGTGGCACCTGGGTGTTGGTCAGAGGCGGGGACAGATGGCAGAGCCACGCTGCCACCCTCACTGCTAAACCTCCTTAAAAACATGCCCAGAAACATTTCACTCCATCACTTCACTGTTTTTAAAGGGAACCCAACCCCCAAATTTAATTCTGTGTTAAAATCCCTGACCTCGGGCCAGCAAACAGCATCACCACCCCGAGCCCGGCATCCTTCCCCTCCCTGCAGGGCTCTCCCACCAACCTTCCTCCAGGTGCAGGACGAGGAATCTCTCCAGCCCCGGCTGCAGCACGTGCTCGTGGATCCTCTGCAGGGGATGGGGAGCAGCCCCTCCCTCCCCGGCGCGGCACAGCCCGAAGGTCCCCGGGAAGTTCCCGTCCCAGCTCCGGCGCCGTCTCAGCAGTTTGATGAAGCTGCTCTCGTAGTGGCTGAGCACACCCACCACCTCCAGGTGCCTCGGGGTGGCCCCGTCCTGCTCCATCCTCACCCTGCACACGGGCCCTTCCAGGCCCCCGAGGGGCCAGGGCTGCGGGCTAGAGCGGGACCAGCCCGGGCCCTCCTCCTCAGCCACTCCCTGCGGGCATTTGGCTCCCGGCTCAGGCTTGGAGAGGAGGCGAGTGGCAGCAGCCCTCCTGGACCTGGGCGTCTCCTGCAAACTTCCATTTCCCACCTTTCTCCCTTCTGCTTCCAGCCCCGGCTCTTCCAGCGGGCTCAGCTCCATCAGGGAATCCCTTTCCCGTTGCCTGGGCAGAGCTGCAGAGGGGAGCAGCAGCAGCAGGCACAGCAGGAGCCCCCTGAGAGCGCTCATGGTCCCACCTCAGCTCTCCCCGGGAGCAGCTCCCGCATCCCAAGCCCTGGGCAGAGGAGGGAGGACGGCGTCTCTCTTTTAACCACGGGTGGCCTTGAGTGGCCGAGGCACAACAACCTCCCCTGAGCCGCCCCGGGGCTGTCGCGCTGCAGAGGAGCGAGGGAGGTGGCAAAGAAACTTCTTTTGTTCTATTTTTGGGTCTGCAGCTCGTTTTGGAAACGTGCAAAAATCGAAGCTGTTGCACATCGCTCGTCGGGACGCACGGCCTTGACTCGGGATGTTTTCTAAAGGAGGATGAGTGTCTGGAATGGGATTCTCATGGGGACTGGCACGTACAACCCCATCAGCGCTGAAACACCGGCAGGGGAGAGCGAGCCAGAGCAGGAGGAGGGGGACAGGGGGTAGATAATGGGCTGAAATCAGTAAATGTATGGAAAGCATTCCCTCTTCTGGCTGGAGAACCTTCCCCTCACCCCCTGCAGCTCAGCAGGCTGCCCTGGAAAAGGGCTTCATCCTGGGAATGAGAATCACGGTGGGCAGCAGCAGCCTGAGGGCTTTGAACACTCAGGACCTCCCTCAGAAAGTCTCACACACAAGCACTGGAAGGATTTTTCCCTCCATGAGATGCCCAGAGCCACTGAACAGCTAGAATTGCCAATGGCACCTGTCTAAACCATCCTGGAAACCTGCCCCCATCCAAGAGATCTCCTGATTTTGGCAAGGGGAAATGTCCCAACAAAAAAGTTCCAGATGTTTCTCAGGAGGGCAAGATCCTTCTCTTTCCAAGTCTTTGCAGTCCGGAGCTCAGGATTGTGAGGCACAGAGCTCCCAGACTAGAGCAGGACAGGGACACCACAGCCAGGGCTGCAGTCCGAGGTCACTTCCACAGGAGCTTTGTGACAAAGGCCACGGAGCTGCTCCCAGGGCTGGAGCCCCTCTGCTCTGGAGCCAGGCTGGGAGAGCTGGGGGTGCTCACCTGGAGAAGAGAAGGCTCCAGGGAGAGCTCAGAGCCCCTGGCAGGGCCTGAAGGGGCTCCAGGAGAGCTGCAGAGGGACTGGGGACAAAGCCTGGAGGGACAGGACACAGGGAATGGCTTCCACTGCCAGAGGGCAGGGCTGGATGGGATATTGGGCAGGAATTGTTCCTTGTGAGGGTGGGCAGGCCCTGGCACAGGGTGCCCAGAGCAGCTGTGGCTGCCCCTGGATCCCTGGCAGTGCCCAAGGCCAGGCTGGACAGGGCTGGGAGCAGCCTGGGACAGTGGGAGGTGTCCCTGCCATGGCAGGGGTGGCACTGGAGGGGCTTTAAGGTCCCTCCCAATCAAACCAGTCTGGGATTCTGTGACTGACTGGGACCATCTCAGCCCAGCAGCAGAGATGAAGGCTTTGATTCCCCCATCAAGGGGGTGCAGCTGCAGGGCTCCCGTGGCCCCTCAATCAATCAGAACTGGCCAGGAACCCCAGCCCTGGCCATGCCCTCACCCACTGAGACCCCAGGATCCCCCACTGACCCCCCAGATCAGGGACAGGAACCTGGGAAAGGCCAGAGAAACGGCAGAACTGCTGCTGCTTTTGTGATGGCTGGAAGGAGACATTCAGGATAAATAAGCCCACAGAGAACTAAAAACTTGCCTGAACAGAGCTGTCAGTGTGAGGAGGACACACAATAAAATCATGTGACAGCAGGTACTGACACTTAATGCATTGTAATAATAAACTAAGATTTAGTATCAGTAACAGGAGCCTTTCCATGTTCCCCCCTCAGTGAATGAACAGAGGTGAAGGGCTTTGATTGAAAAAAACCAGATTAATGGGGGGTAATTAATGGGACACTTCTCAGGCAGCCTGAGGGGGATGGCTCAGGCCAAGACAGCTGATGGAGATATTCAGTCAGGTGGGGGTGCCTTGAGATTCCCAATCCTTTGCCTCCTCTTTGGAGAATTTCCAAAATATAACCAGCCTGGGAATGTCTCCTGTATCTAAGGGGTAAGGAAAGTGAACCCACAGCAGCACAGGAAACCAGAGGGAAAGGAAAATCAAAAACCTTTTAATGAACCTACAGAATTCAGTCAGGTTCCCAGCCATACAAAAAGGAGCTGTTCCCTGAACCGGGGGGGAGCTGCAGTTAAAAAGACACAAATCCCACGGGATGGAGTCCAGGAGGGGCTTCAGTTGGAGGGAGGGGGAGGGGGGATGGTGCCCGGCCCCTCCGCGGGGAG
>VXBQ01013902.1:48867-71229 GCA_013400175.1 Phainopepla nitens
GCGCTTCCGGGCCGCTGAGGGCGCTTCCGGCGGCGCGGGCCGGGGCGGGCCCGCCATGCGCTACAACGAGCGGGAGCTGCTGTCCCTGGCCCGGCAGCCCGCCGAGAAAGCGGCCGAGATCCGCATGAGCGTCCCCAAGAAGGGCAGCGGTGAGGGGGGAGTCCGCGGAGGGGCGGGAGCGGCGGGGCCTGAGTGGAGAATTAGGGCTGGGGTTGTTGGGGTAGGAGCTGGGCTGGGAGGATCGGGGCGGCAGGACCGGGGGTTCCTGAGGGGCCTGAGTGGAGAATCAGGGCTGGGGTTACTGGAGAGGGACTGGGAGAACTGGGGATACTGGAGAATCCGGGCTGGGGTTACTGGAGAGGGACTGGGAGAACTGGGGATACTGGAGAATCCGGGCTGGGAAAGTGAGAGTGGTGGGCGAGGAAGGACTGGGAGAACTGGGCTGGTGGGGCTGAGGATACTGGAGAACCACGAGTGAGAACCCGGGGCAGGACCGAGCCAGGACTGGGAGTGCTGGGAGGGGCGGGGGGAGGGGAGCAGGGCCGTGTGGGGAGGCAGGTGAAGGTGGGTCGGGACCGGGGTACCTGGGGGGCCCCGGCTGCAGAATCAGCACTGGGGGTACTGGGGAGGGACTGGGAGAGAGAGCCTGGGTGCTGGGACTGGGGGAACTGGAGAATCGCAAGTGGGAAACTGGGAGTAGGACCAGGGACGGACTGGGGGCACTTGAGGGGCCCCGAGTGCAGAATCAGAGCTGGAGTTACTGGGGACAAGGCTGGAGAGGGGCTGGGTGGGAGGATTGAGGGTCCTGGGAAACCAGGGCAGGACTGGGAGCACTGGGCAGGGTGGCACTGGGAGGGCTGGGAGACAGGACTGGAGACAGGCTGGGAGGGCTGGGGTGTGGGAATGGGGTGGGAGGAGTGATGGGATCCAGCCTGGGCGTGGAGGGAGGTTCTGGGGCCAGGGAGACTCCCCGTTTGCAGGGGATCTGGGGAAGCAGCTCTTCCCTGAAATCCCAGCAAATTCCCTTGCAAACCAGCAGTGGGGCGTTGTGCTCGCTTCCTTGTCCTGGGCATTGCCTCCTCTGAGGACCTGCTGGACTTTGTCCCTTGGAGGTGACGCCTGTGCTGTCAGCTCCAGGCAGGGCTCCCGGGATCTGGAGCCTTTCCTGGAGTGCCCGAGGCCCTGCTGCTGCTGCTGTGAGCTCTGGGAGCTGCTGCAGAAGCTGCTCAGGGGCTTTGTCACCCTGAGGCCACCCCGAGGCAGCAGTTTGGGGGAGCAGCCTCGGGGTGGGTGCAGGGGGTGCTTTGGGGGGGTCAGTGGCAGGCTGGGGGCTGGCAGGGGGTGGCCCTGCTCGCCGTGCCCTGCCTCAGCCCTGCCCTGTCCCTGCTGCCCCCCGCAGTGCTCAAGAAGCGCCTGGTGAAGCTCGTGGTGAATTTCCTCTTCTACTTCCGCACGGATGAGGCCGAGGTAGGGGCTGGGCCTCGTGAGTGGGGTTTGTTTCCCCTCCTTCTTTCTTCTTTTCTGTCCCTGGATTGTGGGGGCTGGGAAAGTGGTGCAGGGACGGAGCTGGGACAGTGTCCACTTTTTGTCTTCCATCAGCTCAGCAGGGCTCCAGGAGAGCTGCAGAGGGACTGGGGACAAGGCATGGAGGGACAGGACACAGGGAATGGCTTCCAGTGCCAGAGGGCAGGGCTGGATGGGATATTGGGCAGGAATTGTTCCCTGGCAGGGAGGGCAGGCCCTGGCACAGGGTGCCCAGAGCAGCTGTGGCTGCTCCTGGATCCCTGGCAGTGCCCAAGGCCAGGCTGGACAGGGCTGGGAGCAGCCTGGGACAGTGGAAGGTGTCCCTGCCATGGCAGGGGTGGCACTGGATGGGCTTTGAGATCTCTTCAAACCCAAAGAGTTCTATGAAATGCAAGATAAATCAGGTTTTCAGTCCCTTTCTTGCTGCCTAATTTGCTTCTGGCACGTTGTGTCACTTGGACAAGGATTTCCTGTGGTTGCTCTTGTTCGTGGCCAGTGTCACCTGCTGTCCCCACATCCCTGAGTAGTTTTTTTGTTCATCCTGAGCTGCTCTATCTCTCCTCACACTGTTTAACCTCTTGCAAGGCTCCAGGACAGCCCTGACCCAGCTCAGTGTCGGTTATTCTGTGTGTCACAGTAAATTTCAGCTTTGATTTAAAAAGCAAAAGTTTTTCTGTGCTGTCACAGACTGGTAAAGGCCAGGCTGAATCTGAGCTGGTAGAGGTGATTAACACCTAATTAACAAATGCAAAGTGCTGCGGGTGAGACTGGCATGAAGAGGTCGATTAAAGGAACACAAAATATGGTGCAATCAGACTGAATTATTTAGAAATAGCACGAGCTTGTGAAACTTGCCTAAGAGGCTCCAAGGAAGCACTGTGGGCTCAGCGCTGTGGTGTTGGGGGCACTGTGGGTTAAATTCTCTCTCCATGTGTTTTCCAGCCCATTGGAGCTCTGCTGCTGGAGCACTGCAAGATCACCAAAGAGGAGGAGAACGTCTTCTCCATCAGTGAGTGCTGCCTGTGCACCTTTGCCTTCCCCTCGTGGGAAAGGAAATGTTTTAGTGCTCAATTCCTGCTTTTTCCTGTTCCTCTGGTGCCACTGGGGTCAGCTCAGCCCTTCCCCTCCTCAGTGGGGTCACTGCCCCCAGCCCTTCTCCTCCCCTTCAGGTGGGGGTCAGGCTCTGCTCCCAGGAACAGGGGACAGGACAAGAGGAAGTGACCTCAAGTTGTGCCCAGGACAGGTTTAGGTTGGCTCCTGGGGAAAGTTCACTCACCAAAAAGGTTTGGAAGTACTGGCACAGGCTGCCCAGGGCAGTGGGCATCCCTGGGAGTGTTCAGAAAATGTGTGGGTGTGGCACTTGGTGGTGCTGATGGCTGGACTTGATGACCTGAAAGTCTTTTTCCAGCTCCAGCAATTGCTGAGCCTTTCCCCTCCCAGCTGCCAGCTCGGCGTGCCTGTGGCCCGTGCCGAGGAGATCTCGGGTGTTCATGGCACGGCTGCACGTGCAGAGCAGCACTAGCAGCACCATTCCACTGGGTGCCTGTGGAATCCCTGGCAGGGGGAGCTTGGTTATTGACAGATCTGCTCTGTGCTGCTGCATTTTATCCAAAAACGAGCCCTGGAGAGGCTCAGATAAAGCTGCTCCAGCCCCCTCCTCCCCTGTTTGTCCTTGTGGCGGCTCCCCTGGGAGCAGCCTTTCATCCCGCAGCTCTCCCCTGTGCCAGAGGTATGTGGCCACAATAACAGGATGTTTCTCCAAGGCCATCCCTGTATCTTTTGGCCTGGCTGCCAGGCACAGCTGTGGCTCTGCTCTGTGCTTCCAAAGGACCCTCAGACAGCCTGAAGGCGCTGAGCCCAGAGCACCACGTGCTGCACTCTGGGGCTTTGGGGACGTTGGGAGCTCTGGTGGGTGAGGATTCCTGAGCAGGGTTAAAGCCAGCAGTGGCTGGTGTTGGGATGTATCCACAGCACATCCTGAGGTGCTGCTGCAGCCTGACCCAGCTATTTGGCAGCAGCAGCAGCTCTGAGGGTCTGCTCAGCAGAGCTCTGGGGACAGGAATTGGTGGCACGTCCTGGCTCTGTCCTGGTCAAGAACTGGAGTGGCACCAGGACGTGCTCTCCATGGTGGGAGTGCCATGTGAGTACCACATTCCCAAAAGCCTCCAGCAAAGGCAGCTCAGGGCTTTCTCCCAGTGCAGTTTAACTCCTCGGTGGGCTGCTCCCTGCAGGTGTCCCAGTTCCTCTCTCAGGGCTGTTTCCCACTTGGATTTCAATCCCTGGTGTCTTTGCAAGGGGCCTCAGGGAGTCAGTCCTGGATCTGGCCGTGCTGCTCCAGTTCAGTTCACCCTCAGTTTGGGAAGTTGCTCCTCCCAAGGTCTTTGGCTGCTGTAAGCTGGGAAATGCTGTGGGAGCTGCCCCAGGCACCCAGAGCCACCCAGGGAATGGGAGAGGGGCTGGAGGTTGGGGTTGCAGACTTGTTCCCATTTTATCTTAGTTAACAGAGCTGTTAATTGTGGCCTGGCAGAGTCTGGGGAGGGAGGCAGGGGAGCACCAGCAGCTCTGCCAGGACCTGCCTGGAGCCTGTTCCTTGTTCCTGGCAGGTTTCATCGAGGAGCCAGAGAGGAAGTACTGCTTCGAGTGTGCCACGGAGGAGCAGTGCCAGGAGTGGGTCGAGGCACTCAAGAGAGCCAGGTGGGCTGAGCCCTGGGAGTGCTGGGGGCTCTGGGCTGTGTTCTGGGCTCAGGAACTGGGAGGCCAGTGCTTGTCTCCTCCCAGACAGGCTTCCCTCCAGCTCTAAATAGCATCTGAAACTTCCCCACATCCTTCCCTGCTCAGCCCTCCCCGTGCTCTGTTCCTGTCTTGCAGCTATGAGTTCCTGAGGAGGAGCCTGATTTTCTACCGGAACGAGATCCAGAAGATGACAGGGAAGGTGAGTGAGTCCCTGCAGGGCACATCTCAGGGATGGCTGGTGGCTTTGCATGGCAGCAGGGGCTGTTGCTGCCAGTCCTGCCCGGGCTGTGTGTGGGAGGGAGATCCCAGATCCCATAGGGAGCCGTGGTCTCCACAGCCCGACCTGAGCACCTTCCCCTGGGTGCTCATTCCCACCCTGGTGCACACACTCCAGTGCTGGAGAAGGCCCAGGTTTGGAGCTGGACAGGTCCAGCGCTGGCCTGGCCTCCCAGGGGTGTCTGGAGCAGTTCACACCAGCTCTGGGCAGATGCAGGGGTGGAGATGCTGCTCACCCCCTGCCAGGTGCTGGGAGCATCCCTGCTCCAGGGAGGGAGGTGGCTGTGGCTCCCCTGGACCCTGCCGTGTCCTGTGTGTCCCCAGGGCTGCTGGGCTTTCTGTGCATCTCACTGGAGCCTCCCTGTGCTCCCCACAGGACCCCCTGGAGCAGTATGGAATCTCTGAGGAAGCTCGTTTCCAGCTGGGAGCACACAGGCAGTGACCCCCTCACCTGGCTGCAGCTGGCTCCTGGCTCCAGCCCGGCCCCTGGGAAGGACAGCAGCTCCCCACAGCGACCACGTGACTTTTCTATTTATTACCCAAATGTTTTGTATGGTTTTTTTTAAGGGAATTCGTTGCACATGGCCCAGCTGGGGAGGCTGAGCTGCTCGGTGGATGCTGCAGTGGGAGCAGAGCCCCCAGCCCTGCCCCAGGGATGAGCAGAGGCAGGGACTGGCAGAGCTCCCAGCACCTGCTCTCCTCCAGGCCGGGCTGGGGCCACCCGAGCCAGCTCCAGCCCCTCCTGCTGGTCCCTGTCCCCTGAGGGGGCTGCCCTGGCTCAGGATCCTCCTGCAGTCTCCCAGGAGCCTCATCCCTGCCTCTAAGAGGATGTTGTGACTGATGCATTTCTGGGCTCCAGGGTTAACCCCCTGCTGCCCCTCCAGGGAGGAGTGGGAATTCCTGCAGCTGATGGAGAGGGGCATCTGCTCCGGGTGCCAGGGCAGCAGCCCTGTGCAACCACAGCCTTCGGGGGGCTTCTTTTCCCTCCCCTGGGCAGGTGCTGTAAAAAGAACAAAGCTGCAGAACACGAGGGAACAAGGACAGGGAGAGATCCCTGTGGGATCTGCCTGTCTGCAGAGCTCTGCAGTGATCCAGCTGCCCAGGGAGGAGAGGCAGATGGAGGAGCTGGCACGGGCAGGAGCTGCTCCCTTTGGCTGGAGGATGGAGCTGCAGGACGTGCTCCAGCCCAGCCAGGCATTAACCCTTCATTCCCTGAGCCCACTGCTGCAGCTTTTCTCCCCTCTGTGTGTCCCCTTTGTCCAAAGGGACAGACCAAAAAACTGTGCCAAGGTCACAGGGAGCCAGGGCTGCCTGTCCTGGAGCTCATGCAGGGAAGAGATAAGGATTAGGAACAACATCCCCATAGGATCAGCCCTGGCTCCAGCTGCACCGAGGAAAACTGCCCAGAAACGAGGGATGGAGGACACTCCCCACACCCAGGCCTGCAGCAGACCCAGATCCTTGGCTGCCAGAGCAACTTCTCTGGAAACAGCCCAGGAAAACCCCCAGGAAAGGCCTGGGACAGTCCCAGGTGTCACTGGCAGGCAGGAGCAGGGTGGGGGCTTGGCCTGGGCTTTGGGAGCTGCAGCTCTGGGCGTGGTTCCCCCGGGGAGGGGGTGGAGCAGCCTCTGAGCTGGGATTGAAGGGAATTTTGGAGTCTTTTCCTCTTTGGCTGGGAATTAATGCCCAAACCAGAGCCCACACTGCAGCCCTGGGTATCCTGGTGTTCCCTCTTTACCTCATGCAGCTGACTACACCTGTCACTGATGCTTTAGTTCTAATCTCAAAGCTGAGACTTTTCCCCTTTTCCCTCCCCAGATACTCCCTTTCCCTTTAATCATTCCAGGTGCTCCAGAAATTACCAAAATCAGCTGAGGGCAGCAGGGAGGGAGCAGAATCCAGGGGGGGTTGCAGACAGATGGCAGCTCCAGGGGCAGCAGCAGCGAGGGATTAAAAGCAGGAACACACAGGAGCTGTGCTTTAGAGGATCAGTGTCCTTGGATGACTCCAGTGTGCATTTTAATCCTGCCTAGCCTGCATTTTTACAAACTACAGCTGAGTTTTCAGCTGGGCCTGCCACCACTGTAGCAAATGTGTCACCTGTGCCTTGCAGGGCTCGGTGGCCTCCTCGCTGGACACCTTTCCTGAGGTGGAGCTGCCACCCTCCAGTGTCACTGTGCAGAAAATGGGTGTTTTATTTGCTGTTCCAGGGAACAGTTGGGTGAGCAAGAGCAAAGCCCAACACTGATTTAAATGTTCATCACCAATGACATTTCTTAACTGAATGTACAACAAAAGCTGTGAAGAGTTGCCAGGGCCAGGCCAGGCCCAGGGACTCAGTTCCATTGTAGGGCAGGGCTGGGACACGGGGTGGGATTTTGGGAGGGAGGGTGGTACTTTATAGACATTTTGAAATCTGCATCAACTGCTGGTAATTTACAGACAACTGCTCATTTTTCACACTCTGATGACTTTGCTTGTTGTGTTTCAGCTAGAGCTGGTCCAGGCTTCCTGAGAGCCAGCTGAAGCCATTTCTCTGTTGTACAGTGAACATTCCAAATAAATCCTGTTTTAATCTTTGTGAACTGTTCTACAACACCAGAACCTCCCTGGGAGGGGTGGCTGAAGCCAGCTCAGGGGCTTGCCCAGGGGCAGCAGCTGTGGTTCCTGCTCAGGAGCCAGCTGGGGATGGCTCCACAAGGGGCTTTGGAGAGGCTTTTTCATACAATCAGAGAATGTTCTGGGTTGGAAGGAACCTTTAAAGGTCATCTAATCCAGCTGGTTTGGGGAGTGGAGCCAGGGCAGTGGCAGGTGACAAACCTGAGGAGGAGGAGCTGGGCAGGCTGTGGCCCAGCAGGGCTGGGGGCTTGTTCTAAGTCCTCCAGGGAAGGAGCTCAGGAAGTGTTTGTGGCCTCCAGCTCTGAGGATTAAACACATCCCTGCCTGCCCGTGGGTTTGTTGCACTGCTGCCACTGCTGGCTGAAAGGGAGCAAAGCTGGGATGGGTTGGGAATGATGGAATAATTTAGGTTGGAAAAGACCTAAAAAATCATTGAGTACACCATGACCCAGCACTGCCATGGCCACCACTGACCCATGTCCCCAAGTGCCACATCCACACTTTGTTCCAACGCTCCTGGGNCTGTCCCCTCCTGGCAGGGAGTTGTGCAGAGCCACAAGGGCCCCCTGAGCCTCCTTTGCTCCAGGCTGAGCTCCCTCAGCTGCTCCCTCAGGGATTCTCCAGCCCCTCCCCAGCTCCCTCAGGAATTCTCCAGCCCTTTCCCAGCTCCCTCAGGGATTCTCCAGCCCTTCCCCAGCTCCCTCAGGATTTCTCCAGCCCTTTCCCAGCTCCCTCAGCCCCTCCTGGTGCTCCAGCCCCTTCCCCAGCTCACATCCCTGCTCTGGACAGGCTCCAGCCCCTCAGTGTCCCTTGTTGGGCCCAGAGCTGTCCCCAGGCCCTGCTGTCCCTCCCCAGTGCCCAGCACAGGATCCCCAAACCCTCAGAGCTGCAGGTGCCACCTGGTTCAGGGATCCCTGTCCCTCTGTGTCCCCACAAAGTCCCCAAATCCCATTTCCCTCCTGAGGCAGTGAAAGGCCACACCAGCTCAGTGTATTAAAATACAGACACTTTAATATAAAGACAAAACTTCAAAGCATCGTTTCAATTACAAATCAAGGGAGACACAAGAAATTAAGTGGAGGGAGGGGAGCAAAAACTAACTCTTACATTGTGGAGAATTAGAAAGGCCGGGTGGAAATATATATATTATACATACATATATACACACCAGAATTCACACTACTGCTAGGCAGGAATGAAAAGAATGACAACTTACCAGTATAAAAAAAAAAAAAAGAAAAAAAAACCAACCAAAAAAAAAAGATAAATTAGGGGAAGTTTGAATTTTAAATAATTCAGTTTAATAGGCTAAACTATATAAACTAATTCCTATTCACTAGGAAACATCCCATATCACTGTCCTAAGAAAATGGGTTTTTCTAAAAATCCATTGAAAAATGGATTTTTATTAGTAGTTAAAAGTTTACTAATCAATTCCTGAGCAACAGCAACCTCATCATCTACTGCTTTCCCCATCCAAGTCCCACTCAGCGAGGGCAGGCTCTCACTCCTAAAAAGTTTAAGTAGAACAGAGACCTAAAAAGTTGGGTTTTAATTGGAAATCGATCACTTCAAAGATTAATAGGTTAAAAAAGCCAAGCAGGATGGATCAACCCATTCCACCTTTTCCTCAATAACTCCAGAGATGAAACCTTTTAAAAAATTATTTGACTGCACCAGAAAAGCAACCAGATGTACCTCGAGAAAACCAAAGGATCACAAACCTGAGAACTTCAGGGTTAGCATTGTCAAACTTTGAATTTTCAGATGTGATTTTGTTTTTACACCATAAAGAACTCAAGGAGTCTGTTCAGGAAGAAAGTCCCAAACAACAAAAGTACTGGAGAATTATTTCCCAATTTTTTGTCTCGGGTTTAAACCCTGAAGTTCCCAATAACAGCATCATTCAATGCAATATTCATTCTAAATAGATATTTATATATTTATAATGTATAAAGATAAATAAAATATGGCACAACAACATTTTGAAACTGGAACTCCAGCTTTTAGTGAAAACCTGAACTGCAAATGGAGCAGAAAATGGAAATGGAGCAAAAAAAGGAAGAAAAAAACCCTTTAAAACCAGTAAGACTTCAAAAATTCATACACTGACTGCACATCTGTGCTCCCAAAACTCCAAAAATTCCTGTGATTTTTCCTCAGTGCTGCAAAGATAGTTCACAAAAACACTGTAGTTTCTGCTCCCCGGAAGGATTTTGGGTTCACAGCCCTGTCCAAGGCCCTCCCCTGCTCCCAATCCTTAATCCTCTGTGTGCTTTTGGCTCAGGTAAAACAAGAGAAGCAGAATTTTCCACGACAGCCGCCCCTGGGAGCTGGGATAACTCCAGGGTGGAGTTACCCAGGACAAACACACGGAGAACCCCCAGGGGTCCCCGCCCTGGATCAGAGGGTGAATTCCAGCACCAAGAAGGGTCCCCCAGGACGTGACCAACCAAAGCCACCTCAGCATCAGCAAAGGAGAAATCAGAACCTCGGGAGCTGCTCCAGGAGCAGCACCCCTGGCCCCGCGGGGACGCGGACCCGGCCGGGCAGTGCCGGCACCCCAGGGCTCGGGGGTGCTCCAGACCCGGCTGGGGAGGGAAGGAGGGGCCCAGGAAAGGCTGAGCAGGGAGGGGAATCATCAGCAGCAGCCTGAGAACGGCTCCCAGCGCTGGGAGTCTCCTCTGCCAGCAAGCAGCAGCACCTGGAGTGGGGAGGGGAGCTGGAGCATCCCAGGGCACAGGACCCACAGGTCCCCAGTGCCAAGGTGGGTCCTGAAGGGACTCAGAGGAGCTGGAAGCACTGGCTGTCAGCTCCCTGAGCCAGGGCTGGGTGTCCCCAGCAGCTCTGCACCACTGGAATTGTCCCTGCCACCACTCCCTCGGCCTCTCTTCTGCCTGGACTCTCTTCCAAGTGGAAGAAGAACAGGTGGGGGTAGCAGATGCAGCTTTCTGAACACACTATCCCAGGAAAAACCAAAGCCCAGGCTGCCTGTCCGTGGCCACGAGAAAAGACTTTCCCCTGGAAGGGGCAGCCCAGCAGAACAGGAAGATCCAGGCTCTTCCAAGGGAAGGCTGGGATGAGGTGGAAACAGTGACCACAGGCAGCAAATTCACTGTGCTGGGGAGCACCTGAGCTGCCAACTCAGTGCTGGGGTGAAGTGCAGGAGCAGCCGGTGAGGCAGGTCTGGCTCTCACCCACCTCCTCCCAGATGTGTCCATACAGGGAATCAGAACAGTTTGGAAAGATTGGAAAGCACCTTTAAAGGTCATTTAGTCCAACCCCAAAGAAGGCTGAAGAAGTGACCCCAGCACACATCTCAGAAGGAAACCTGTCCCCAGCAGGGTGAGGGCAGGGACACAGCCCCAAGCAGCCCTGGAGCAATGCTGCAGCTGGAGATGTTTCCAAGGTGGGATGGAAGAGCTGATCAGGCTGGAATCCTCTCCAATCCCAGGCTGCAATTGCTTTAAGTGACTTCCTCAAGGATTAAGTTTGACTAAAGAAAGAAGAAAGTGACTCAGCGCTTGAACTGAGCGTGACCCAGAGCTGGGCGAGTTTCACACTAAGGAGTGTCAAGTCCTGGGGATTTGGAATTTCTGGATTCAAAAAGAGATGAGTAAATCCATTCACGACCAAGTGATGTCACCTTCCTGCCTGTGGGACTTCAGGGACACTGGGTGTGATCCCAGACTCAGACCCTCCAAGCTCAGCTTGATCCCACCAGCGAGTCCTGGCACAGGGGGAATCCCACTGCCCATGCCAGCCTGACCCAGAGCCAAACCCCCGCCAAGAGCAGGGGGAGCACAAAGCCTATACTGGAAGATAAAGTGCTGTTCCCAACAGGAAGGAAGGAAAAGAGATGGAAGCACAAGAATTTCTGATCTGTCTGGTTGAGGAGACACAAATCCCTGCTGATTAGAAGGAGCTGGAGATGATGCTTGGTCCCGGAATGCCAAGGACAGGGAGGATGTGCTGCACTCCCTGCTGCTTCCCTAAAAAGCTGCTTCTCCTCCTCCTTCCTCCCACTGCATCCACACTGAACTGGGGTGAAGATGTTCCCTGGTTGTCCAGACTGGCCCACACCCTCCTGCAGGGACAGCCTGGTTTGTAGCAAGGCGAGGGGCGATGGAGGGACCCCTCCACATCCCCAGCACCCCTCGCCCCATCTCGGATCCAGCCTCTCCATCCTCAGCAATGTTTTCCCACTGCTGGGTGGCAATCCAACTGCTGGGTGTCCCCACACCCCTGGCTGATGGAAGAAGAATTGCTGCTGAATGACTCACCCGCAGCAAATCCCCAGTTCAGGTCCAGTGCCTTTGGAGCCCTCCCAGCACCGTGGGTCCCAGGGGACTGGGCCTGGCGGGCCAGAGGTGGCAAATCCCCAAAAAAGGAAGAGCCCACACAAATCTTGTTCCTCAAGGCTGACATTTAGCAGCAGGGACAGGTTTTCCTCAACACAGCACTCAGGAAGTTCCTTTTTTTTGGCAGCAGACTTGTTCCAAGATGTGTTTTTGCTTCCTGGCAAGTCCTTCACTGGCAGGAGGGGCGTGGAGGAGGGGGAATTGTGTGACAGCTCTGGACTGACTGGACAAGGCACCAGCAAAAAAATTCTTTTTTGGAACTGTTTGGCTTTGATTGCTCCAAAGGATCTTCAATTATTGCAAGCAGGTTTCAGCTTCTGGCTCAGTGTTCCAGCAGTGGGGACACAGGTGTGGCCACATGGATCAGATCCCACCAGCTCCAGGGTCTGCTGTGCCTTCAGCCAGGTGAAAGCTCTTCCCAGTGTGCAGAGCAGTAAGAGACTGGCCAAGTGTTGGACTCGATGAGCCTTCCAACTCAGGATGTTTTGTGATTCCACAATTTTAAGTTGAGCTTGCCCCAGATCATGGCAAAGCAATAAAAGGTCAGAGAGAGGGAAGACAAAACCAGGGATCTCTTGGCAAAAACATCTCCCAACTGCTGAGGCACCAATCCCAATGTGTCCCCTTGGCTTCCCACCTCGGTGCTGAGCAGGCCCCCTCTGGAAGCACAGTTTGGGAATTGCTACCAGGAGCAGTTCCAGAGCAGGGGCTGGGCTGGGGGGAAGACACCAGCAAGGCCAGAGCAGCTGCAGATTGCAGCAGTGTGGAAGGGCAGCTGGGACCAGCAGGCACTGGTGCAGGGGAAGGCTGATGCTCAGGTAGACTGGATCCCTTTCCAGGAATCTTGAAAGGATTCATTCCTGAGTCTGCTTCCCTTGGGCCGTCCCAGATGACCTCTGGAGAGCCACAGACTCAAAAATCCCGGGGGGGTGGCAGTGGCTCAGTCACAGCCGAGTGCTGAGCTCCAGGGCTTGTGCTGCTCAGTCCCAAGGCTGCTCCTGAGCCAGCCCTGCCTTGGACACTGGCTGGCCACCAAAGAAGTGACCAAAGTGCCACCAAGGGACAGATGGGCTTTGCTGTTCCACATCAGCCACCAAAGAGTAGGTGACAAATTCCTCACCCAAGGCCTTTGCTCCAAAGGGTCCTGGAACCATGGAATTGTTCAGGTTGGTAAAAAATCTTTCAGATCAGCGAGTCCAGCTGTGAGGAGACAGTGCCCAGGCCACTCTGGCCTCTCTGCCAGCTCAGCCTGGCTCCCCAGAGCTGCTGGATGCAGAGCATGTCATTCCCACAAGGCTCTGTCCCTCCTCATCATGCAGGGAGTGCCAGCAAGGTGACACAGGTGACCCAGGCCGCGAGCAGTGCTGGGAAGCACAGAGGGTTCCATGGGATCTGTGGGTTGGTTCCTTCTCCAGCACAAATCCTGTGAGTGCCTTGGGCATCGACTACACCAGGACAAGGGATGGCAGCTGAGTTTTCTTCCTGGATCTCCACGGTTGGAGGTGAAGGGAGGCACAAGAGCTCCAAGGGGCACCATATCCTGGTCCCTCTGCAGGAAAGATCTGATAAAATCAGGGGGATGAAAAGCTTCTACTTGTACTTCCTCCTCTCTCTCTCACCAGAGATATGAACGATGGGGGAGAGGTAATTAGGAAACTAATTAAGGCTGCTGCCCCTCCAGCAATCATTCATTTACAGTCTCCAGAGGCCCCAGCACTCTGCTGTGTGCTGGGGAAGAAGCTGGAGCTGCCCAACTCCCAGCTGCAAAACATCTGGGTTACATTGTGCTCCTGGATTCCAGGACATACACTGTGTTTGGCTCCTACGAGAAGCTACTGGATGTTCTTCTCACCCTCCAAGCATTCCTGCCCTTCTCCAGGCTTTCCTCGTGCTGCCAGTCCCTCAGCAGGACACACCCTGTCCCACACCCAGAGCAGACAACGTTCCAAAATGCCCCCAGCTCCCAGGGCTTTCACTCCCTTCCCAGTGGATAAGGAGGCAAAGCCAGACCCCAGAGTCTGCACACAGAGGCTCCCATGGAAGACACACTCAGGAATCCACAAAAGAGCTGCTCTTGGTCCTAAATCTCTCCTAAAACTGCCCAGGATGAGGCACAGAGAGCTGAACCCTGCAGAGGGTGGGAGCTGCTGCAGCCCCTCACCTCCTCTCCAAACACTTCCAACCCTGCTGGATCCAGGCAGGAGAGCACAGGAGGCACAGGGACCCAGAGGCAGGAGCTGAGAGCTCTCTGGGACCCCGGGATGCTCCATGGAGCTCCTGCCAGTGCCCGATTGCTGCAGTGGGACACTCACCAGGGAGCATTAGAAAGGATTTAAAGACATAGTGTTGCCTCTCTGAGCACCAGGGCCAGCAGGGAGGTGTTTTCCAAAGCCTGAATGTGTTTTTTTTTCCCACTCATTTTGCTGTTGCAATCCCCTTTCCATTGTAGTTTCCTTTTTTGGTGCTTGGCCCGGCCTGAACTCAGACCAGCCTGATTTCTACTTAAATGGATCCTCCTTCTCCTCCTCACCTTGTGCACTTGAATAAATAAGTTTTTACAGGTTCATTGTGCATTGTACAACCTAAAAATAAAGGAAATAAAGCATAGGAAACTTAGAAGTTTTCATCACAGCTCTATAAAATCGGCCCTTCCTGCACACACGACACCAAGTCACGACACAAGTCTCTGCCCTGGGGGACAGTGGCAGCACAGGCAGCCAGGTCAGGGTGTTTTTGTGAACTACCATTCAAGAACCCACTGAAAAGCAAAGGAACACAAAAGCAAAATGCACCTTGTCAATTCATGTACACAGCCAAGCCGGCTCGGAGTCAAGTATCAAAAATCCTACCAACAAAACACGTGCTTGGAACAAAAAACAACGAGCTGAGCAACTCTGCAGCCTGCAGCAGGACAGAAGCACAACGTTCAGCCTTCCCAAGGCTGGGGAAAGGGCTGCACCAGCACCACTGAGCACACACCCTGTT
Source organism: Phainopepla nitens (assembly GCA_013400175.1). Lineage (NCBI taxonomy): Eukaryota > Metazoa > Chordata > Aves > Passeriformes > Bombycillidae > Phainopepla > Phainopepla nitens. The sequence goes on from VXBQ01013902.1 coordinate 63,366, forward strand.
CACACCCAAGGCCAGCCCCAAGAAGCGAGTTACCAGACCAGCTACCAAAATTCACAGTGACCCGAGCGCCACCAGCAACTGCAAATGGCCCAGGGGAGTAGTTTGGATGGGACAGGACTTGGATTTCTCCTGTTCCAACTGTGCCTGCGTGGGCTGTGCCTGCCCAGGCTGCTCCAGAGGGGAGCACAGAGCCCTCATTAGTCACAAACTCAATTAAAACCCACCCAGTTAAAAAGCGCCTGGCTCAGCCCGAACCAAACCCCCAAGGAGGAGAATTCCTTCCTCTGTCAGCCCCAGCTGCCAGCAAGTGGATTTTGGGATATGAACAGAGTCAGGGGAATAAATAATCTGCAGACCTTTAAGAACTGGGTTTGGCATTGGTCAACCCCCCAAATCAGCACCAAGGATTCAAACCAGAGGCACAGTTCTGACGGACAAAATAGCACCGAGGAGGCTCTTTTACATCTCTGCTGGTGTGCCAGTCCTTTAGTATTCAGAGAATTTAATAATAATAACTTGTATTTATGAGTCTAGGTGGAATAAAATAAGTCAAAATTGTTTTCACTTTAAAAAAAAAGATAAATACTTTATCTAAACTATCAACAATACAAACTGGAGCTTTAAGCATTTCTTTTTCCTTTTTTTTTTTTCCTTTTTTCCTTTTTTTTTTAAACTCAGATTCACAGTAAATGTTTGCTCTGTTGTTTAGGTCTTTTTTATGGTTTTTATTTTGTCCAGTAGTAAGAGAGTAGAAACCCCTGCACAGGCCAGGTGAGCACCTTTCAGTGGAAGCCGAGTGAAGTTGGTCCACGTTGTCCTTGCATAGGTCACATTGGGTTGAGGTAGAAATCCTAGTTACCTGCACAACAGGAGGAGAGGAAGAGACTCATCTAAATAAAAGGCAAAGATCTGCTGTGTTGTTAGATGTGTCAATCATTCCTACATTGCTCCAAGAGCTCCTCAGATGAAGCAAATCTTGACCCAATCCCAATTAGAGGAAAGGATGGATGTTCCAAGGGACACGTGGCCTCTCCAAATGCTGCAGTTTTTCAAGCTGTGACTGTGTTCAACTCTGTCCTATGGGACTGACATCAAGTGAGGGGAAAAAGAGTAAAAAAAGGTATTTCCTCCCCCTCAGTATTTCACCTTTTTATAGTACAAGTTAATCTGCTTTGAGTTTTGTTGTTATTGTGGGGAGGGACATTATGAATCATAGAAAGGTTTGGATTGGAAGGGACCTCAAAGCCCATCCAGTGCTACCCCTGCCATGGCAGGGACACCTCCCACTGTCCCAGGTCACTCCCAGCCCTGCCCAGCCTGGCCTTGGGCACTGCCAGGGATCCAGGGGCAGCCACAGCTGCTCTGGGCACCCTGTGCCAGGCCTGCCCACCCTCCCAGGGAACAATTCCTGCCCAATATCCCATCCAGCCCTGCCCTCTGGCACTGGAAGCCATTCCCTGTGTCCTGTCCCTCCAGGCCTTGTCCCCAGTCCCTCTGCAGCTCTCCTGGAGCCCCTTCAGGCCCTGCCAGGGGCTCTGAGCTCTCCCTGGAGCCTTCTCTTCTCCAGCTGAGCACCCCCAGCTCTCCCAGCCTGGCTCCACAGAAGAGAAGCAAAGCAGGTTATTTTAGTCCCCAATTTCTGGTTCCAGCACTGGTTCCTCAAGGACTGAACACATCTGTTCCCACTGAAATCTAGGACACTGCTTGAACACCTGACCTGGCTTCAAGTCACAGGGCTTGGGATCACAACCACCTCTGGCACCATCAGTTTTGCTCCTGTGCTCCTCAACCCAGCTTTGACACCCAGCTACTCTTCTACAAGTCCCTTTTGTGCTTTGCCTCTATTTTCAGTATTTTTCAGTGACAGGGGGACTGTCACACCTGATGGATGCTAGTCCAGCATGGCCTCAGTTCCAGGTAATTCCAGCAGAGACTCTCACACTGCCTTTGTACACAGACCCCAAACTGACCCTCCTCACCATCCCCACCTTCCTTCATCCTCATCCTCTCTTTGTTTGGGGTTTTCCAAGCCCATCTCTCTGCTGGCACACAAAGCCCTTCCTCAGCCTCCCTTTCCTGGGGAGAAGGACCTGGCAATACTTACGTGCCTCCCAAAAGCCTAACCAGGGGTTTGTGGTGTCTGAGGAGGAATTTGATGAGGAAGACACTACACACAATGCACAGAGGCTCTCTCAGGTATGTTGTAATCGAGTTTTATAAGCAGCAAAGTGTGTTCAACCACGTTTGTAGCTTTGGTACCAGTGGACAGCAACAACATCACAGACCTACAAGGAAAGCACGGAGCCAGCTCTGGGGCTGGACACACTGGGTGCACTTGGCAAGCACGAGTTGGTACAGCAGGATTGCCACAGAGTGTTTGCATGAACCACAGTACCCAGCTCTGTGGTGGTACAGTTTATTCTGGAGTAGCTCTAGAGACAGTTCAATAAATACCTGCTGCAGGAGAAATGCACACAGCCTCCAGAACCTTCCTGTCCTACTGCCTTTGTGGAGAGTGGAGCCCACTTCCCCCTGCACATTCCCTGTGCTCCCAGGGCTTGTGAGCAAAAATAAAACATCTGCTGAGACTGTTCCTGCTGGGTCTGGCAGCAGGTCCAGCACAGGGAAGTGACAGGGGAGTCACATCCCTCCTCTGCTACCTGTGGTTGTATTTCCAGTGATGCAGGGGACACTGACTGCACTGCAGGCCCAGGGAATTTGCTCTCCAAGCAAAGCTTATAACCTAGAGATTTTTAACTTTATGACTATTTAGAGCAGCTGTTGTTGACTGGCAGTTTTTACTGACCACCACATTGTCACACAGAGCCACAAAGAGGCACCTTTGGGCACCTCAATGCTACAGACAGGGACTAGTTTGGGATAAACAGGCTGTGCAGGAGGGGAGGGGGATCACATGGGCAACACCCACCTCCAACAACTTAGAAAACCACATGGAAAATAGACATTTCCTCCTGTTACTACCTCCATAAAATACTCTTTCTATGAAGAGATCTCAGCCTGAACATAACCCCGAGCCAGAGCAGAGTTACCCCTGTGAGCACTCCTTGTCGAGAAATCCTGACTCCCAGAACAGAGAGCACCAACACTTTCCATCCTCTGCCACCAGGTGATTTGCTCCCCACGTTTTAGAGATTCCTCTCCCCATTTTAGAGGTTTCTCTCCCCCACGTTAGGGGTCATTTTCCCCATTTCAGGAGTTTCTGTTTCACGGAGCCCAGCCCCGACCTCTCTCTGCAAAGGAAGAAGCGTCAGTGAGCATCTCGCACGCAAACTCCTCTGGTTTTGTGTCTGGCCTTACCTTACAAAACAAGAACTGTTAGCTAAGCAAGCTCTTTATCGTGGCTTAACCCCCGAAAGGTGCGAAGCATAAGGAGGCTGCATGCCAAGGGTCACCCACATAGCGGCCGTGCCAGCGGCGTTGGGCTGCGGGAGCACGCGGGGCAGGGGCGGGTGATGGACTGTAAAGGAGGGGCGGGAGGGTTTGTGCTGGAGAGAAGCCAGTTTAATAGACAAAGAAGAGTTAGACTGGACAGGAGCAGAGGAGGAAGGCATGAAGGTCTCGCCGGGGGGGATGGAGGGCAGGTTCTGCAGGAGAGCAGGCTCGGAGTTAGAGGCGAGTAAAGGAGGAGGGGGAAGCAAGGACACGTTAGGAGGGGGAGGAGGGGGATGGAAGACAGATTGCACTGGCGCTCTGTTGAGGTGCTGAGCAGGTCTAGTCTCACTAGATGTTACTAAATTAGAGGAAGAGGGTGGGAAGGATGAGGATGAGGTGCTGGCAACAGCCTGCAGAGGGTTTAAGCTTAGCACGGTGCTGCTAGAGACAGCACTGCTGCTGAAACTGGCTCCAAATTGATGAGGAGAGGAGGCAGAAGGCACCGCATGGTTAAAAATACCTGCAAACAGGAGAGAAAAACTCAGCTTCAACAGATGGGCTTTGTACAGTCTCAAGTGACAAGAGAAACAAAACAAAAAAGAAAAAAAAAAGAAACAAACAAACAAACAAAAAGCAAAATTATAATAGTTACAGCCCCATACAAAAATATGCAGCGTGAGAAGGCAGCAAGCAATGAAGAGATAATGGTGCAGGCCAGGAGGTACAAAAGGTTCCACTTACCTTTCCTACTGCCAACCTCTAAATGCCACGAGGAAAAATGGTCAGACCCAAGAACTGTCAGTTCTATACCACACAGGCAGAGTTTTGATGAGATTAGAAGTGGTCTTTAGAGTTGGTTATCTGAAGACTCAAAGTGCTGCTCTTCCCTCCCCACCCTCCTGCTCTCCCACTTACAGGGCAGCAGAGGGGAGTTGTAATTCCAGCAAATCTATGTGCTGAGAGATGTGAGAGTTAGGATTTCCCGACATGGTGCCTGAATGATTATGGACAGGTAAGAAAAACTGCCCTGGACACTTAGAAATGGCAGGTTCAGCCTATCTTCTAGTCCTGCCAGCTTGTCCCCGGTGTGGGCCCCAGAAGCCAAGCCTGTGCAGAATCCCAGAAGTGCAAGGTGCATATGGCATTGCCCTTCCTGGCCAAGAAATGCTCTTCGTGTCCATTCAAGGGCCAGACTGCTACAGAACTCCCAACACCAGCTCCTCTGATGTTCTGCTCCTCCTGGATCATGCTAAATCCATTCAAGGCCTAATCTCAACCTTTACTCAAGTTGACAAGTTAGAGATCCTTAACATGGTACCAGGACAAGTCAAATCTGTTACCTGCAGGCAGACCTAAGTTGGTTCCAACACAGCAACATCAGAACAAGCAAACATTATCAATCACAAAGTCTGGGTGTACTGTTTCATTAAGGTGGTACAACAAGCTCATCTAGCAGACAAAGCTCATGAGATTTCACTGTGGGGAACTGAAATCATCCTAGCAATTCCAAGAGAGAGAGAGAGAGGAGACTGGTTATGTGGGACAGATCTGCTTCGCATCCTGTAGAAATGAAAGGGTTTCACCCCTGGAGAGGCAGTGTCAGACTTTCCTTTAGGCCCTGTCTTATACCAGAGAAAGAGTTCTGCCTACCTCCAACTGTTCCACCTGTAACCCCAGGAGAGAAGTTCCCCATAGTGTGAGAATTAGTCAGTCTGGTTGCAGCTGATGACACGTGGACCAGACTGGCAGCAGCTGGCATTGAATTAAATAAGGACTGCAATACTGAGGAATTTGTCACCGAGTTGAGGTTTGCTTGCAAGGCCATGGGGCCGAGGGGGAACTGCGATCCAGTGGTCAGAGTGTTGAGGAAAGGATGGTGCGTCGGGACAGACGGCGCTGGGTTCCCTGCTGAGGAAACAGCAGTAGAAAGGCTTTTACCATTCAGAAGGCCACCAGACGAAACAGCAGCAGAAATGAAAAGGTTGTGGCCATTTTTAAACTCCACGTCTCGGTCCCTTCCCTTGCCGACCTTTCCGTTGTGCTGCACAGAGTTTTTCTCCGCAGACCCCCCCGCTCGGGCGCTCAGCTCGCTGAGCTCTTTGCCCTTCACCCCCGGCCGGCTCAGCTCCTCTCCCTTGGTGCCCAGAGCTTCCAGCTGCCTCTTGTTCAGGAAAAGGTTCGTGTCTGACACCCCCAGGTCCTTGCCTCGCTGCGAGGGGAAGCCCAGGGAGCAGTTGGAAGCTGTCCCGTCCGGAGCTTTGTGTGGAAGAGCGGCGCTGTCGATGAAGCCGTGCAGGCCCAGCTCGGAGGACAGGCCCCCGTTGTAGGTGAAGCCATTGGGGGGGTTTGTGCCAGGGCTCAGCCTGTCCGAGGGCACGGCCAGGCTCTTCCTGGGGTGTCCCGAGACCTTGGTGTCCATGGCCAGCCCGTCCTCGGAGGGCGGCCTGAAGGCAAACAGGGAGTTCTGGCTCAGAGCTGACACCGCCTGCAAGGGGCTGTCTGTGGTTTTGGTCAGGTTGATGTCAGATATCGGTGAAAAAGTCGATTTCCATTTGCTGCTGTTCATGTTCTCGTTGCTTTGTGCTTGTTTTCTCCCCGATAAGCTGCCACCTGGTTGGGGTGGGGAAAGGTTTACAAATGTCAATAAGCAGCATTCACTAAATCTGCCCCTGGAGAATGGGGTTTCATAGAATCAGAGTCCAAAAGGCTGGAAAAGACCTTAATGATCATCAAGTCCAATCAGCAACCAGCACCACCACTATGTTTATTACTAAACCACTAAACCATGCCTTTAAGTGCCACATCCATTGGTTTTTTTGAACACTTCCAGGGATGGGGACTCCATCAGTGCCCTGGGCAGCTCCTTCCAATGCCTGACAATCCTTTTAGTGAAGAAATTATCACCATATCCAATCTAAACCCCTCCTGGCACAGTTTGAGGCCATTTCTACCTGTCCTGTCCCTTATCCCTTGGAACAGAGCCTGATTTCCCCTCGGCTGCCCCCTCCTGTCAGGGAGTTGAGCAGAGCCTCCTTTTCTCCAGGCTGAGCCCCCCCCAGCTCCCTCAGCTGCTCCTGGTGCTCCAGAGCCTTCTCTGGGCAGCATCCACATTTTTTACCCTTCAAGATCCACCTTTTATAAGTCTGTAGCTCCATTTCTGAGCCAAAGGCAGAAATGTTTGTGAAGTCACCTAAAAGTCCTTAAAATTCAGTTTACCACTCTGGAAAAGTTTGAGGACACTGATCTGCTTTTTCCCCCTATCTTTGCATTACAGATCCCTCCTCAAACCCTGAGTCAGTGAAAAAGCTGGTCAGATCTTTGGTGACCTGTGACCACAATAAGAAGTGACCCCAAATCTGTAATTAGCAGCCACCTGGCTTAATGATGATTAGGAACTGCACTTTGTCCAGCAGCAGAGAGCAACCTCCCACTGACTGCCAGCTCTGCCCACCCCCAGACCCAGCTATCACCACAAACAATTCCCATTCCTCACACGTACCATTTTCAACAGTCTTCTGTGGAGATTTGCTTTCCAATGATATTGTTGCGATTTTCCTCTCAATTCTAGTGGGAAAATAGAAAGGTTATGGCACCTACAGCAAACCTTCTGTTGCACATTTACCCTCACAATCTATACTCCTCATGATCAGTTCTTATCAGATGAGAGAGTATAAAAACCAACTCTGCCCCATAGTTTTGTGTCACAATTATAAGCATCAAAAAACCCACCACAAACCTTAGGCAGGAGCTATTACAGAATTACAGCTCTTTGACGGGATTAATGCACATTTTGAGAACTTTGTTGTTGTTTTTCTTTCAAAAAAGAAGTAGAACCACATTTCTATAGTGGTTATTTTCACAGAACCATAGGATGGTTTGGGTGGGGAGGGACCTTAAAGCTCATCTCATTCCACCCCTGCCATGGGCAGGGACACCTTCCACTGTGCCAGGCTGCTCCCAGCCCTGTCCAGCCTGGCCTTGGGCACTGCCAGGGATCCAGGGGCAGCCACAGCTGCTCTGGGCACCCTGTGCCAGGGCCTGCCCAACCTCCCAGGGAACAATTCCTGCCCAATATCCCATCTAACCCCGCCCTTGGACAGCTTTCCAAGCTTGTATCTTAAACAAGAAAAATACTGTACCCCACAGACAGGCTAGGGCTGGCAAATAATCTATTTCCAGAGCAACAAGTCAACAGTGGGGACAGGAACTGAAGAATTTTAAACAACGTTTCCAACTAGGAGTGAGCAGGAGACAGATCCTTAGTTAGATATCCCACACAATATCAGTGCTCTTACAAAGAAACACAGTAGGAAAATTACAGAATCCAAGAAGATCCTGAGTTGGATCCCACAGGGATCATCAGCCCAGCCCCTGTCCCTGCCCAGACAGCCCAGCAGTGCCACCCTGGGCATCCCTGGCAGCTCCTGGAACTCTGGCAGCCTCGGGGCTGGGCCCATTCCCTGGGGAGCCT
>VXBQ01013902.1:71248-85245 GCA_013400175.1 Phainopepla nitens
CACTGCCAGGGATCCAGGGGCAGCCACAGCTGCTCTGGGCACCCTGTGCCAGGGCCTGCCCAACCTCCCAGGGAACAATTCCTGCCCAATATCCCATCTAACCCCGCCCTTGGACAGCTTTCCAAGCTTGTATCTTAAACAAGAAAAATACTGTACCCCACAGACAGGCTAGGGCTGGCAAATAATCTATTTCCAGAGTAACATGTCAACAGTAGGGGCAGGAACTGAAGAATTTTAAACAAAGTTTCCAACTAGGAGTGAGCAGGAGACAGATCCTTAGTTAGATATCCCACACAATATCAGTGCTCTTACAAAGNTTCTATTTCTCAGTCATTTCTCCACCAGCTCTCTCCCAGGCCAGACCCTGCCAGCCTTGCAAACACAGCAGCAGCTTCCCACATTCAACTGCCTGAATACTTTCCCTGTTCACAGCTTCAGTCACATAAGAGGTTTGGGATAATGGGATGGGCCTTCAAGCAAGGGGAACAAAGAGGCTTAAACACACTCCTCCTGCTGAGAGCAGTGTTATCAGCCCTGAGAGAAACCTCATCCTGAAACTGTGCCTGTGCATTCACCTGCTGCTATTGTGCTCATCCTCAGAGCCCTGCTCGTCATCCGATGTCAGGGGGGAGTAATGGACACCGTTGCTCTGAACGAGGGGCTTCTCCTTTTTCAGCACTGGGGGCTGGTCATTGTCCTGGTAAGGAACAGGAGAGTTCTTCAGGGAGTTTTCAGGAGAGGAAATGGCTGTTATTTCTAAGGGCTGGTTAATGTTATTGACCTGGGTGAGAAGGAAAGAAAGCAGTTACAGATGAGAGTATCCCTGGAAAGGTATCTTGTTAAGGATTTTAATGCAGGTTTAACTTGCTCTGGGACATCCAGTGCTTGTTCAGCACTGCTGCTGCTATCTTCCCCCTCCTGCTTTAGAACCTGGGGTGAAAGCTTAAATGTACTTGGAAAAATAGCTAATTTTGTTTCTTTGATTTTATGTTTGAAATCAGAAATGACGACCTGGGATGTGTTTTTTTCTTCTCAAACTACACTGCAGGATCACATGTACACAACTCTCTAGCTGGCTCCATTAGCAAGAATGCCATATGCTTCTGGCACTCCTCTGCTGTTTAGTCAATCTTAGCTTAAACTATTTTCAAAATATTGAATCTACAGCCTAAAAAATCAACTTCACTGCAGAAAATAGCTCTTTGTCATGAGGGAAGAGATTATTTTTAATGCTCTGACAGTAAAGAGGTCTTTGAAGACATTCTGCTTATACACAAACTGTTCACCAACTCAGTGAAGACGGGAGGCGGGAGAATTGCCGCACAGAGCCCTCACGGCAATTCCAGCTCCAGCCCGGGAGCCTGGAGCTCACCCCTCACGGCAAGAGCTTTCCCAGAGCACAGCCCCTCCCGTGGGCCCTTACCATGGAGCTGATATTGAGCGGTGACCCCGAGGGCTGAGTAAAGAGCCCGGCCACGGAGGGCAGGGGTTTGCGTTTCGGGGAGACGGCGGCGTTCCCGCAGGCGCTCCCCGCGCACGATCTCTTCCGCCGGCCCCGCTTCTTCCCGTCCTGCGCCTGGGCCTGGCCGCCGGCGGGCGCAGGGCTGTGCTTGCTGGAAGGGGATTGTTTTACATGTCCTGTATTAGGAGAGATTGTAAAGATGATTCTCCTCTTGGCCTCGTTCTCAGGATCTGAAAACGCTGCATCAGACTGCAGGTCCCCCTTTGTTCCTTCGGCAAAGATCTTCTGAGCCTCTGCACTCTGCAGTCCCCCTGCCAGGCTCTGGGCCGGGCCACTTAAGCGGGGGCTCGAGTGCTGCTGAGCAGGGGAGTTCTGCCCAGAGTTCCTCATCATTAGCAAAGGATGTTGTGGAGTGGAACTCCGAGACCCTACAGAGTTAAAGAGACTCCCAGAGTCGTCCAGAGCTGCCTGATCAACACTATGGTTAAGATGGGCTGGGCTGTTTGTAAGATTTCCATTGACTGCCACGGAGCCAGAAGAGTAAGAAAAACCTGTTGAGAGGGAAAGTATAGATCATTGCTGGGGCTGAGCGAGAGAGAGGTCACCGAGTACAGGGCTGGGAGGGCCGGGAGGGAGTCCAGCTCTGCCTGGAGAACAGCCAGTGGCCCTGGAGCACACAGGAAACACACGGCTGCTTTTCCACAGGGCAGTGAGAACGTGGCTTTGGGTGCTGAGGTGCCAGCTGAGGGTTAGGGATTTCCACTGCTCTCTTGCCAGTTCAGAAAATTCACATGATATATGGAGGTATCCCACAGAACACATATTCCTTCTAGTTTTATGTGGAATTCAAGCTTAAGCTTTGTTTGAACTATTACCCCTTTTGAAATCAGGGCTTCTCTACTCTCAACTCCTTCCTTTCATCAGGAAATGGATGGCCAGACTCAGTCCTTCCCTTCCCAAAAAAGGAGGACTTTGCCATCCACACAGCCCACCTCCTCCAAATTAAACAGAAGGCTGTGACTTAGGAAGTGACAAGGGACCTTCAAAGACATAGTGGCAGAAAAATGCCACATGGGAGGAATCTTGGGACGGGAATTCAGTGTTTGTCATGGGGTACCATAAATGGGTTTAGGGCTCTAGCATGGCCTGGGCTCTCTAAATGAAAAGGGCAGAAGGGAACAGCATGGTAATAGTTTACAACAAGGTTTTTTTCAATACTTCCTTGGCTTTATACAAAAATGCAGCCAAGCCCTTTGCAAAACAGATACTGAAACAACCCAAGCCCCTCGGGGTGGTTAACACTAAGAACAAAAGCACTCTCTGGTGAGAGATAAGCTGTAGAACCTACTTTTCCTGGCCCACAACATTCCCAGAGTAGCTAAAGACCATGATTTCCACAGATGAGTGAGTTCAGAAGCAATGTCTGCACCTGAAAGGATCCCACTCCCATCGTCTCCCACTTGAGCTTTTTCCACCCATGTTGTTGTGCCTTCACAGCTGCTTGTGAGGCACCTCCATAACCTGCCCCAAAAATTTATTCTGCTATTTAAAGACCCAGTAAAATAAAACTTTTAGAGCCACATCACCAGCTCAGGACACAGCTGTGCAACACTCTGCAGGTTTGCCACACTGTAAATCCTGTGGGAATCTCTGTATCCCCACAGAATTTACAGAAGCAATTGTTTATTTACAAGTAAAGGCACATCAATCCAACCCTTGATGCCAGATGCACCCAAGCTGGAGGCACATCAGAGCCTCATCCATGAGTTTCTGGTCTCACCCACAGTTATGCAGCACTCCAGTGCCTGCAGGACCTGGCAAAAAGTGCTTGGAGAACTCAGCCACATGTGTTTGGGTGCTGCCCCAGCACAGGAGCAGCTGGGCACAGGGGAGGCTGTTACCTGAGGTAGCCAAAGCCAGAGGCTTGTTTCCAGCAGCATTGCTTATGCCATTATGAGAACTAGCACCAATCTGCTTTTCAAGTGTCGATGAGTCTCTACTCTGGTGAACTGGGCTGGGTGTGCTTCTCTGGGGAGAGAAACAGGCATTTCAGGAAACAGCAGCAGAAATCTACAGCTTCGACCAAATTCACATGCATTAGTACATCTGCCTAGGGAAGTGGCTCTACTTCTTTTATGTCCTAGATTCATCTTGCTTTGAGAAAAGCATGGATCAGCACGTTATGGGCCGAAAATGTAGTGATGGATTAGACTGCAGTAGTGTCTCACACACAGCAGACACCATGCAGAGAGGGAGGCTCATCATCACAGGATATTCACACTCAGGACAGCTCTGCCAGGAGCAGGAATGGCTCAGCCCACTGCTGCAGCAGGGAGGAGACTGATGGCTGTGTTATCCCCCAGGCCTGTGCTCACAAAGCTCCCCAAAACATCCCCAAAGGGAACATGAAGTGCCGTGTTTTCTGGGACATTCTCTGATCTCCTAAACATGGAAAACACCTGTGAAATTGCAGCCTGAACAAACAGGGAGGTGCCACCCAGGGCTGGCATTGCCCTAAGGACACCCAGAGCTGGGCAGACTCTGGTTCTGCTAAAGCCAGAAGTCTTCAGCTGGAAAAATGCCATGGATTCATTACTGTGATCAACTCCAGCTTTCCCAATAAAGGATTGAAAGACAAGCCATGGTTGGATTCTAACTCACAGCTCTCAGGAAAAGCAGCAAATGCTTCTCTGTTCTCTGCTGCAGCACTTCTGTGACAAACTGGTGTAAGAAACTGGACCAGGCCTTTTTGAACTCCTCCTCCACTCAGAGAGGAAAGGACTTGTCACATCTCAAAAAGAGATGTCCCAGAAGCTCTCTGCTACAGAGCAGTCACTCACATATGAGGTATCACAGCCCCCAGGGGCTGTTCAAGCTCACCCTGCACACGTGTGAGAACAGGCAGCTTTGAGGTGACTGAGACAGAATTTTCTCCTAGATTCCTGCAGAAAGCAGGGCTAAACAAACTGACACATGCAATTCTCTGCTTCCACTGCCACAAACTCTCAGGCTTTTCACCCAGACACACATTCCAGACTAGGCTCTCCTGAGGCATTTACTTTACTCTCCTTCCTGGCTGAACCCCCCCTCCACCCCACAGAGAAAGGAGAGGAAAAATCTACAGGATCCAAGAGCCAAGAGGACACATCCCCCAGCAGCCTCCCCCCAGGAGCAGACCTCCAGGATTAGCAGCCCATGGAGGATCCTGGGGCACAGCACCCCATCCCTGCCCCCTGGGATTTTAGTTGGGGATGGAAAGTGTTGACAATCCCTTACTCACCACCTTCTCAACACGGCTAGGTAGGACTACGCTGGCCAGAGGGATACTAACAGGGAGTTTATTGGGCTGCACTGTGCTCAGAGGAATACTGATAGGGAGGCTGGTGATAGTTTCTCCATTACTCACAGAGGTTCTCTCTCTCAAAACCTGTAAAATCAAAAGAGAAAGCAAAGTTCTTACACAGGATATTGAAAAGGTTTCTAAGGTAATGATAACCTGCTCGTTTCTGTGTGTGTGTCATTCCCCCACTCCTGTTTTTTAAGGAATTACAGGACTAGGAGTAACGACTGCACATCAGACAGGGCAGGCGTGGAGCAGCTTGATTACCAGCACCAGGCTCCTGGGACAGCAACATCCCACAGCACAGAAATCTGTAAATTAAAGCCACTGCTGGCCCCAAGCATCAGGAAAAGGAAGCCTTAGGCAAGCTCATTTCCCTGTGTTTTGGTTAGAGCTCTGTGAAAAGCACTCAGATGTCAGATTTTGTATCTTGAGGCCCTCTGTAGCAGCCAGATGCATTTCCATGGCAACCTGCTACTGCAGGGCACCTGCTGCTCTGTGAGCCCCAATATGCTCCATGGCTGCACCAATTACATGGACCATATTTTTTACTCTTTATTTTTATAACTATGAAAGAGCCTCCTTTCCCAGTTCAAGCAGACACGTGCCAGATCAAACAGCAGTCCCACTGCATTACTGGTGCTCAGAGAGGAGCACATTTTTCTCTTCCTCTGACCAGCTCTGATTTATTGCATCATACCCACTGTATTTTGTGTTATTTCCCATAGCTGGCCACAGAATGCAGCATTCCTGCACTCCCCAGTCTGGCCAACCTGCCCTTTGTTGCCCCAGGGGCAGCCCCTGAGCAGCAGCAGATCCTTTACCTTCTCTCCTGCACTGGGTAAGGCCGCGGGGGAGGAGGGCCGAGTTTCCTGAGGACTCAGCTTTATGCCATTTGCAATTCCAGGGCTTGGATATGTAAGGCCATTCTCTTTGACATGCTCAGCTCTGGAAGAGAGATGTACAGTTGTCAGGATACAAAAGCCAATGACAAGGAATTCCTGTGCCCCACGCAGGCACTGTCCCACCTTATTTACCCCATTAGCTCTCACCGCTCATTTGCATGAAACTAAACTTTTTAAAACAGAAAAACCTCCACTTTGAAAAATATCTTTCCACAGTCTAAATTACCAGTGCTATTAACACCGGCCACTACCCTCCTTCCCCACACCTCTCACCTCTGTATCTCATTAGCTGTTGCTTTTCCATTGACTCCATGATCCTGATTCAAGTGTCTCCGCAGGGCAATTTTCGCAGGGGAAAACCTGGTGTAATCAGGGAGGGACAGGCTGGTCACCTTGTCTGCCTTCTGCCTGCTGCTGTGGTTGGGGGTGCAGGGCACGATGTCTTGGTCCAGGTGGGAGTTGGGGTACTGGGGGGTGTTCTGCTTGGACGAGGGCCGGCTGAAGGCGTGCTGCAGCTCGTAGGGGGTGGCGTGGCCGTTCATGGACAGCTCGGGGCTCATGCCATTGATGTGGGGCATGGGGAACTTGGAGCACTCCAGCTCCAGCTGGAACCTGCCGTGCTCAGCCTCGGGGTCACGGCTCAGGTGGCTTTTGCTGTGCAGCTGCACTGGCAGGGGCTCCTCCGAGGGCGTGTAGGACTTGAGCTGCAGCAGCTCCTGCTGCCGCTGACTCTTCTCAAGTTCCACGATGCTGATCTTAAAATGAAGAGGAAAACAAAATTTAAATTTTGTTTAATTGTTTAAAATTTTAATATTTCTACCACATTATGGAGTTTGCTTCTAAATTCTTCCAAGTAAAAGTGTCCCTGCTTCTGGGAACAATGTAGAATGAGTGACACAAAGTTTGAGAAAAAATTTCTGCTCTGAGCTTAAGACCAAAATGCCCAGGTGAAGGGAGTGGCTCAGAGACCCTAAAAAAGAACATTCCAGATCTTAAAACCAAAAGGAAGATATCTCCAACTTACAGAGAGCATGTGAAGTAACTCAGTACCGCACAGTCACTCCATGCCAAGGCATCCAGCTAAAGGCTGGAATAGCCCTGGAACCAATCTCATGGGAAAGAAAAGCTCTTCACACACAGGAGTTTAATTTCTTGTCTCTATGAGAAATGTCACTCTGGGGGAAATGATTCCCACCCTATCCCTGGCAGTGTCCAAGGCCAGGCTGGACAGGGCGTGGAAATATCTGGGATGGTGGAAGGTGTCCCTGCCCATGGCAGAGGTGAAACAAGATGAGCTTTAAGGTCTCTTCCACCCCAAACCAGTCTGGGATTCTGTGATTCCTGAACTAAGACATCAGAGCACATACAAAAATCATCAGCTTATGATTTTTAATTATATGTAATGATAAACCATGATTCCTCCTTTCACAGCATCACCAAGGAATCAGGTCATGGTATCTACTGCCTTTACAAGTGGTCCACATCCTTATTTACTAAAATCCTCTAATAGAAAGCTCAGTCGCTGGGGGAATAAAAAAAGAATAAACAAAAAAGCAGCACCTGGTTCATCCTTTCCCATCATGTTTAGTGTAACACCCATAACTGGCCCATCGCCTGAGAGCTACCCCAAACTGGTGACTCTGCATTTGTTTCTTGCTCTCTACCTGCAGTTCCAAACAGTGCTTTTGCTTCTCAGAAATCTGATTCTTCAAGGCCTGCTTCTCTTTCAGCAAGTTCTCCAGTGACAGCGTTGACCAATCCAGCTTCAGTTCTTCACACCGAGCCTTCAGCTGCAGGGGCACACAGGGACAGGGACAAACAGGTCAAAACACAGCTCCCACCTCTGCACACCACCTGGGGTCCCAGCTGAAAGCACCAACTTTGCACTGAATGTGCAAGAACCCCTCAGCCCATTGAAAAGTCCTGCCAGCTTGGTGCTGGGGAGCGTGGCAGGAGGTGGCCTGGCTCTTTCTAAAACAGTGTTATCATCCACCCTCACTGCTTCCACATCCAGATATTCCCCTCATCTACCTCCTGAGGGGGCTCAGCCTGGAGAAAAGGAGGCTCAGGGGGCCCTTCTGGCTCTGCACAACTCCCTGCCAGGAGGGGACAGGAGGGGGGGTTGGGCTCTGCTCCAGGGAACAGGGACAGGAGGAGAGGGAACGGCCTCAGGCCAGGCCAGGGGAGGTTTAGATTGGAGAGGGGTAAAATTTCTTTACTGAAAGGGTGGTCAGGCATTGGCACAGGCTGCCAGGGCAGTGGTGGAGTCCCCACCCCTGGAAGTGTTCAGACAAGTGGCTGTGACATTTGAGGACCTGGTGTTTTGTGACCGTGGTGGTGCTGCTGGTTGATCTCGATGATCTTTCAGTCTTTTCCCACATTAACAGTTCCATGATTCTCTAAGTTTGAGTTACCAAGATGAGCACCACAGGAGAGCAAGCCCTGCACAAACTCCCTGTCCAGTCAGATCCAGACTCAGTGACATCCAGAGCTGTTTGGGGACACAGCTGAGGCCAGAGCCAACTGCCACCTCAGGATTTGCTATAGGGTAAATCAAAAGTAAAAAAAAGGACTCCCTGCAGGTTTTCTCCCCATCATCCCTCTGTTTGAAAGGACTCTGAGCAGCTGGATGATGTTTCAGCCCCCTGTTTGTGCCCTGTTCTCAGCTAAAGGGCAGCACTCCCTGTTCCCAGCCCAGGGGCTGGACCCACCAGCTGCAAGCTCTGGTTCCTGAGTTCACTGTTGTCCTTCTCCAGCTGTTTTGTCTGTTCCTTCAGCTGCTGGTTGTGAGCAGAGATTTCCTTCTGAGCCTGGATCAGGTCATTGTACGTCAGAGCTTTAACTCCCAGCTGAAAGGTGAAGGGTGAGATCAGTCAATAAGGTCCTGTCACCCTCATTCCTGGTGATTGTCCCATTCCCAAGTGACACTGAGGACATCTGCAGGGCTCTGCAGCTCTCAGGACCTCCCCCAACACTCTCCCAGGCACTTCGTGCCTGCTGGGGGATAACAAGGAGGGACACAAGGACCTTGGAGGTGCTGTTCCACCCCTTCAACTGTAAAACTGGCATTTAGGATTTGCCAGCCAACAGAACTGTCTGTGGAGAGCCCCCACATTTCCTCCTGTGCTCCTGAGCCTGGCTGGCAGCACTGAGTTTGTTTGAGCAGCAAAGGATGGATCCATCATCAAACACCACAGGGCTGAGGTTTGTCCCCTTCCTTGGGCACCGAGCACACAACACAACAATTCCAACAACAAACACAAAACATAACCAGAAGGTGACACAGATTGCACCTTTCTGAGCCTGATCTGCTGCAAAGCAGAAGCTGAAGAGCTGACACTGCTCTGGTCTTACTTAGCTTGGCCAGCAATGTTTGCATGCAGCTGACTCAGAAACATCCCTCCAGCACAGAGGTACCTCATCGAGCTTCTGCTGAAACAGGCGTTTGATTTCCTCTTTCTGGGCCTGGCAGTGGGTGAACAACTGCTGGGCTGTCCCCAGCAGCTGAGCATTCTTCTCCTGGAAGAGGAAACAATGACAAAACACACTTTTAGTACCAGCTGCAGCATGGGCCATCTCAAGGAGACATTTGTGGAGCTCTTTTGGAGTGCACCTGGATGCAGGAGAGCTCATCCAGCCCTGCCCCAGACTCCTGAGAGCCTGGATTTGTTGGGGTGTGATACTGGTGGAGTTAAGTCAGCTGAAAAGAGCTTTTAAGTAGGTTTTTCCTCCTGTATGGTAAAATACAATCAAGGCAGTCTTAAAAACTCATTTTTATCCTCCTAGTGCACTGTGAAGTAGCAGCAATAATCACATCCCACAGAGCAGAAATAGAACTGGAAAAGATTATCTGCATGAAATCTGCTCCCAAACTGGGAACTGACTCTAAATCCCCAGAGCCCCAGGTCAGAGTTTCCCTGTCCAATACTCATGGAAGAGATTGCAGTAAATTAAAATACACTGGGTGGGGGGAGGCAGGAAGAAAGTCCTAAAAAAGCCAAACCAGTTTTCCTGCTTGTGCCACCATTATTTCAGTGGGTCACCTGAGCCACTCACAGCACATTCCCTGCCCAGATCAGTCCTTAAGCAGATCCCTGCTCCCTCAGTCTGTGGCCATGCACAGCAAAGGGCAGGGTAGGACTGGCTGAAGATCCTCATTTACCCAGCCCCAAAGGCAGGATTAGCACAGCAAGGGCAGGGAGCTTTGGGATTATCCTCTTCTCCACCTTGTGCTGCTGAGGCCAAGCAGGGATTGCAAAGACTGAGCCATTGCTCCAGGAAAAGTGAGGAACAAGGGCAAAAAGCACCTTGATCCTTTCCAACCTTAATAATTTCAGGACTCCATAACTGATCTGCCAAGCAGGCAAGCAGCAGTGCTGGAAATTCCCCACATGCAGGAACTCACAGACCTGGCTTGGGAAAAAAGTCCCTGCAATGCTAAAGGGGCTGCTCTGGAGGATGCTGAAAAATCATTTTTGTTTTCAACATGAGGCATTTCATTCAGCCTTCCCAGGCACTGCAGGGGCTGAGAGCTCCATCTAAGGGCACTCTGGGAAGCAGCAGCTGATTTCAAAATCATTATTACAGAGACATTTTTATTGTACTTGAAAACCCTCCTGTAAGAGGGAGTTACTTAACAGACCATACTCAGAGCCTCACCCAGCCAAGTTCTGCCTCTGTGAGGTTTAATTTGCCATGTAACACTCCATAAAAAATATTTTCATACTGAATTCCTCATTTTAACGTTGAAAAGTGTGGAGGAGCTGTTGGATACCACCACCAAGTGATGACTTTTCTACACTCCTGATTTATTCTCTGTGCAGGGCACAACCCTTGCACACCATCATTTCATTTGTGCAGGAGACAAGTTCACTTCATGCTGGCTTTCCTGACAAGTGCAGAACAAGCAGAAAAATCTGCTGCTTAAGGAAAAAGATGAAAGTTCTACGTGCTGATTGACTGTGAAAGCAAATGGAAATAACCACAGAAAAAGAGGTTTCCATGAACACCAGACCAGCATCAACCATTTCTCAGTAAGGAATGGGGTGGCACAAGTTAATCTCTCTCCTCTGGAGAGTTCCCAATATGGAAAATACGATAAAAAAGCCCCGTGGCTTTTCTCTGACACTCTCACCAAGACTACAGAGCAAAGGAAAGCTTCTACAGGGAATGCCAAAAGCTGGACCTGGACAGAATTCCCAACTGGTTTGGGTTGGAAGGGCATTAAAGCCCATCCAGTGCCACCCTGCCATGGCAGGGACACCTCCCACTGTCCCAGGCTGCTCCCAGCCCCATCCAGCCTGGCCTTGGGCACTGCCAGGGATCCAGGGGCAGCCACAGCTGCTCTGGGCACCCTGTGCCAGGGCCTGCCCACCCTGCCAGGGAACAATTCCTGCCCAAGATCCCATCCAGCCCTGCCCTCTGGCACTGGAAGCCATTCCCTGTGTCCTGTCCCTCCATGCCTTGTCCCCAGTCCCTCTGCAGCTCTCCTGGAGCCCCTTCAGGCCCTGGAAGGTTTAACTGGAAGTTCAAGTTTATTGCTGAGTGTTATGGGGAAAGGTTCCTCCACAGAAGGAGCAGGAACAGACTCTCATCAGGACTAATTGACATAGCAATGAAATCATTCACAGCTGAGACAAAGCAAGACAAGAAGGTGTTCAGGCAGGAGATCTCCTCCCTCTGCTGGTGGCTCCATGGCAGAGAAACATCCCACTGCACAGCTCCAGGACTCTCCCTGCCTTTCCATGTTTTCCAGTCCATGGTTTGAGACATTTACACTTTGCTCAGCAGTCCAACACATTCTGATTATCAATACCAAGGATGCTGTGCTAAATCTCCAAACTCATTGATGACATTTTGAGTTTCTTAACCCAAATGAACTATGGTTCATAGAATCTTGGAATGGGTTTGGATTGGGAGGGACCCATCCCTGGAAGTGTCCAAGGGATGGGACAGGGCTTGGAGCATCCTGGGATAGTGGAAGAGGTCCCTGCCCATGGCAGGGGTGGCACTGGATGGGCTGTAAGGTCCCTTCCAAGCCAAACCATCCTGGGGTTCTGTGATTCTAAGTCAGCATTGTCAGGTGGGGGCACAGAGGGAACAGGGAAGGTGCAGCTCTCTCATTGTGCAGACTTAAGCACACAAAAAGTGAGTTTGCAACAAAATCTCCTGGTAGTTGTTGCAGTCTGTCCCCCTGCAGTCTAAGCAGGACTGCTGTAAATGCACACAATTCCCATCTCCAGCACTCTTCCCCACACCCAAGGAACTTCAGAGTCTGGTAATTTTGTTTAGAAATGTTAAAAAGTGAGACCCACCTTTTCCTGCTCCAGTAACTGTTGCAGACTTGCTTTGTACTGAGGAGTTTTCATGTATGCCATGAATTGCATGTACTGGATCTTAAATGAGTCTGCAAAACAAATCAGATGAGGAATTTCAGCAGGGGGCAAATGCCATGCCCCTGTTTACCCCTATCTCCTCCCTGGCCACCTCTCCTCCCTTGTCTCTCCCCTGCTTTTGATTTGAACTCTAAGTCAGACTAAGCCATTGAGGATGGATTTAAGAACATGCTGAAAATCCCTCTCCTGGCACAAAAGGAGCTCTTGGATCCATCAGGTCCAATGGAAGCCATGACAACACATCCGAAGAGGCCGAGGAAGGTGCTGAGGGTGTGTTTGCATGAGCAAGGAGGAGCTGAGTGGTTTTAGTGCTCTGAAGCAAAAATAGCCAGAAATAATAAAAGCCATGAGCTGCAGGAGCCCAAACCAGCCCTGAGCTCAGAGCACTCACCCAGCACCAACACAGAGCCTGCTCCTCCTCCTCCCTCCACACACATGAGGAGCTCTACACCGAGTTTACTCTCCCCTCCAAGGAGCACTTGGCTTCTCATTACCCTTTACCTCCAGCAGTGACCCTTCCTCCTCCCCAGCCCTTCCATCATTAAAGCTACCCCAGGATTAAGCCCAGTCTGCTGCACAAAACAGGCCCTACATGGTGTGCAGAAACCTGCCCGAGGCTCAGCCCAGACAAGGGTCACTGACCCATCCACCCTGCCTCAAAGCATCCCTCAAAAATCACTCTTTTGCCTNAAAATATCCCTCAAAAATCACTCCTTTGCCACAAAATATCCCTCAAAAATCACTCCTTTGCCACAAAATATCCCTCAAAAATCACTCCTTTGCCACAAAATATCCCTCAAAAATCACTCCTTTGCCACAAAATATCCCTCAAAAATCACTCCTTTGCCACAAAATATCCCTCAAAAATCACTCCTTTGCCACAAAATATCCCTCAAAAATCACTCCTTTGCCACAAAATATCCCTCAAAAATCACTCCTTTGCCACAAAATATCCCTCAAAAATCACTCCTTTGCCACAAAATATCCCTCAAAAATCACTCCTTTGCCACAAAATATCCCTCAAAAATCACTCCTTTGCCACAAAATATCCCTCAAAAATCACTCCTTTGCCACAAAATATCCCTCAAAAAATCACTCCTTTGCCACAAAATATCCCTCAAAAATCACTCCTTTGCCACAAAATATCCCTCAAAAATCACTCCTTTGCCACAAAATATCCCTCAAAAATCACTCATTTCTCTCTCTTTCTCTTCAACAAGGAACCAGCCATAACTGACACAACAGCAGGAGAGCACAAGTTAAGGACATTACTGATGCCCTTGGTCCCCACACAGACAGGACCATTCTGCCAGATTCCCAGAGCATCCTGGACTGCCTCATGCCCAATGCCAAAAGCCAGCAAGAGCTGGGAGGGGACAGGCAGCAGAAGATCAGAAAAACCCTTCCAGGTTTTCCCTTAAATCACCTCTTGCACGTGAAGTGCATTTTCCAACCACACCTTTGTGACCTCAGACTCTCAGACAGGACCTCATATATTGGCTCTGACTTCAGCAGAGGAAATGGAGTGTGTTCCCCAGGATTAAGAGAATGTTTTTATTTCAAATAAAGCTATTTCTGACTATTCCTGCTAAATCCAGGCTCTCTGCCTGTTGTGAAAGGAGACCTGAAACAACATGAGAACAAACACAGAGTGAAACACCAACTTCAGCAGGAGGGGGGACCTTGTGGCGATGCCAAAGGATGTGGGGCAGGCAGGGGAAGGTGGGGAGGACACAATCCCCCTCCAGCCTCATGCAAAACCCCAGAGGGGAGGTGGGCAGGCCAAGGGCAGCCTTACCTAGCAGCTTCTGTAGTGCAGGGGGGGTGGGTGTCACCAGGAGCTGGTTGGACGAATGCCGTTGCACTTTAGGAGGTAGTTGGTAATATGGGCTATG
>VXBQ01013902.1:85266-103797 GCA_013400175.1 Phainopepla nitens
TGAGGTGACTTGTAGGCATCTGGAGAGACACAAACACAACCTCAGGTCAGCACTCGGTGTTTGGGACAAGGACAGGAGCTTTACCACTGAAAATGTGGCATTTGTAATGAGATCCAGCAGCTTAGTCCATCAACACAAGGCTCCAAACACGGCCACACACTGCTCCAAACTGTTTCTGTGATCCATCCTAAGAGCAGCAGCTGAGAGAAGGCAGCAGCCACAGCTCAGCCCCAGCTCCTGGCTGAGTACCCACAGACAGATCTCATCCCCATCAATACATTAATCACCATCAATCACCATTAATCCCACTCCCATCCCATCAATACATTAACACTTTAATCATCACCCACATCCCCATTAACACATCCATCACCATTTCCCCACCACCACCACCTCAAGGACAGCTTTGCTCCGGTGGCAACAGGGAAGTTATGCCACAAAACCAAACTCAACCTGGCAATAAAGGAAAAACAAGCACATCCAGAGCTCCAGGGACTTATCCAGGCTCACCCTGAGGAGAGGATGAAGATGTCTGGGAGACAGTCTGAGCATGCAGAAGTTCTAGTGCAGTCTGGTTCTTCTTGGTCTTGCGTTCAGTACTTGCCGTGTTCATTTTCTTGGGGCGCCCTCGTTTCCTCCCTGCCATTTTCCTGCCTTTCTTACTCAGCTTTTTCTTCCTGGCCTTGGAGGGAGATGGCTTTTTAACAGAATTTGCTGCAGCTTTTTCTTCTTCAGCACCAGAATCCTGAGAGATTTTGAAAAACTTTGGTCATTTCTACCTCCATATGCAGCATTCTTTTTCAGCAAACATTAATAATGGTGTTTAACTTTCTGAAAGGAAACTGATGCATTGTAGTTCAGTAATTTGCCAGGGAAGTGGACTTGCTTTGGATAAGAGCTTTTCCCAAGGCCTTGTGCTCATTCTATTCTGGACTTATTCACTAAAGAAAAGAAAATGCTGAGGGAGGGGAACTTCAGACAGGGATGGATTGGATATTGGGAAGGAATATCCTGTGAGGATGGACAGGCCCTGGCACAGGGTGCCCAGAGCAGCTGTGGCTGCCCCTGGATCCCTGGCAGTGCCCAAGGCCAGGCTGGACAGGGCTTGGAGCAGCCTGGGACAGTGGGAGGTGTCCCTGCCATGGCAGGTGTGGCACTGGATGGGCTTTAAGGTCCCTTCCAGCCAAACTGTTCTGTGATTCTGTTAAATCTGTACCTGCTGTCTAACCAAAGCTGATTATTCATCCTCCTCTGACTACATTCTTCAACTGAATTTCACTCAAAACTCAGAGTACAATCAATACTTTATATTTTTGGGCAGGAACAGGCACTGCATTTCTCACAGCATTACCCAAGAAAGGAAATGAGTCTTTGCAGAAGAGACTCAGCACACTCTGAACTCCATTCAGTGGCTTGTGACTCAGGGACAGCTCTGCAAACTCCTGCTGGATGCAAGCGAGGGTGGACAACCAACTATTCATCTTGCAACACCTTTTTTTTTTTTCCCAGAATTAGTGGTGCAACTCCCAAGTGCAGCTTTTATTAACTCACTCCATCATATTTTTAGGCACGGCAACAGCTACAGCAGTTTGTGTGCTCAGAGTAGAACCCAGGAGCCTTCCCACAGAGCCAGGCTTCTCCTGACTCAGAGCATGAGCTCGTGCACAGCCACAGGAAGCACATTCAGTGCACAGAAATGCAGGGTGTTCACCTTGTTTTCTTGGATCTTCGTTGGAGTCGTTGTGTTACTTTTGTTTTCTCTTTGTTGACGACGTCTAGCTGCCTCTTGTTCCTCCTGGGGAGAAGGGATGGGAGATTTCACCATTTGCTCATGTATTTATCGCTTTTAAAAACAGATCGCCTTGTTTCTCAGCTGTTTTCCACAAGAAAAGGGAACAAACTTCCCCTTGGCTCAGGCCACACTCAAGTGAGAACAAGTCCCTTTCCCCCTCCAGAGGGGATTACAATCTCAGCCTCTTTCCATATTCTCCCCTCTCAGCCCCATACTGCTGTATCAGGTTTCATTTGGATTTTTTTATTATTAGTATTATACATTTTAATACCTTCCCAACATCCCCAGCATTTCATGTCATGGTGACACTTCAATCTTCCACAACTCGAAATGGCAAAGCCATTAATCATCATCTCATTCAACTTCAGCCAAGTTTATTGACGTGACTAATAAAAAACAAAAGCAGCAACTTTTCAGGTTGATTTTCCCCCAGGCTGACAGGAAATTTCCTTGCTCAGAGAAAATATCTTTTTCTCTCAGAAAGAAACCTTCTTTCAGACAGGAAATTTCCAAGAGCTCAGTCAAAGCCTTTCCTGCACCTTCCAGGTGAGGTTTAAACTGCATAAGACTTCTGGCAATTCCAATACTCCTTTGATTTAAGCACTTTACCAACCAAACCAGTGGCAGGTTTAAGTGTGAAAAGCAGGGAAAGTCAGAAGTACCCTGACCTTTTTTCCTTTTCTCTAAGAAGTCTTTTTTGTCCCAAATTTGAGTGGAGCAATCTGAAATAATTCCCTTTCAGAGCCCCCATGGGTCTGTTCTTACAGAGCCAGTCAGCCTGAGGATGAACATTCACCTGAAGTTTTAAATTAAGTGGCCTCACTTAATTCTCTTCCTGGGAATCCATTGATTATTTCAAGTTAACACAGCCCTGCACAGACCCAAAAATTCTCTGGCATTTTAATTCCATGTGTAACAGCCCAGACTGCAGCAAATGACAACTCACTCTGCCTCCAATGGCACGTCCCAAAAGGAACATTTCAGAGCATTGCTCAGCTTCATTTCAGGAGCTGAGCACTGGGACAGATTCAAACCATCATTCCCTTCTTTAATTCCAGTTCTTTAATGAAGAAATAGCTCATTACAGACCTCCAGTGCAAGGTAAAAGCACCTTGGGGCTGCCCCATTAATTCTCTATTAGAAATCCCTTGGACATGATTGAATTAGTGCTTGAGGCATCTGAGACTTCCCTTCAATTAGCTCCATGTTCTTTGCCTACCAAGAAAATCTGATTTCCTATCAATTCTGTCCACCTGTGATTAAATTCCTCACAGTGGTTGCTCCCTTACTTTGAGTTTCCTACAGAAAATGATTGAAACTTACCCTGAGTTTTGGATTTTTGAGACTAGAAAAATAGTTTTCAAGCTGAAAATAGAAAGAGAAGAGAGTCATCCTCAAAGCCATGACAGATGAACACAGAAGAATAAAAAATTAGCTTAAAACAAGTGCAGAAATTCTGACTGCTTTGCTTCTGATAAGCTACATCAAGAAGCCATTTACATTCATTCTTTTCAGCCACCCAGCCTGTTATGTAACAGGGCATAATCCAACCTCTACAAGGTTTTATCATCCCCACCACTGCCTGGCCTTGTTTTAAAGCTTTGTGTCACATATCTCCCCTCAGCAGAGGCTGATTTTCAATGAAGTTATTTTCACTGAAGCTGCTGCACCCTCATACTCCACCATTTATCTGCACTCTGGCACATTCCTGAACAAAAGCTTTATTAGACTACAGCAGAGTAAGGAAAACAGCCTTACTATCCCACTGCAAAAACCTTGGGGTGGGATAAATTATTTGTCCACAAAAGTTTTCATTTCCACAGGGTTTGTTGGGTTTTATGAGGGGCTTTGGGGCTTTTTTTGTGGGGGGTTGGTGTTTTTTTTGGTGGGGGGGCTGTTATTTGGGTTTTATATTGTTGTTGATTGGTTGGTTTTGGGTTTGTTTTATTTTCTTTAATTAAAAAAAAAGCAGTAAACACATCACCATTGTTATGGAGCTTGGGCTGTTTCTACAGCAGCTGACAATTTTACTAAAATTGAGATTTATGGCTTGAATATGACTGAATGAAATGGTCTGTGCACCACAGGGGAATCAAAGCCTCACTGAGTCTTTCCTCTGTGAGGAAATTACAGCAGGAGACCCCAGTTCTGAGGAGCTGCAGAAGGAATTTTATCAGTGAATTCTGCAGCTTCAGTAAATCAGCATTGCCCTTAACCCCAGGGTGTGCGGAACCCGGAGCAGCCAGAGCAGGTTTGCACACTCAGGTGTGTAAATCCACAAAGGGACACCAACACAAGCCCCAGGTAAGGATGTGGAGCTGGAAATGCTGCCCTGGAGCAGGGCAGAGGCTCCTGGCCCCTGGTACTCACTATGGTTCTGTCAATGGTGTGCAGGTAGTAGGAGACTGGCTTCCCCGTCCAGGACACGGAGCCCTTCAGTGGTGACAGCTCCACAACCCTCATGATAGTGCCAATATCTGTGGGAGGAGAGCCACGTTAGGGGAAAGCTCAGCCAGGCACCAACACTGAGAAATCTGGTTTGCAGATCCTACAGGAAAACACAGCTGAAGGGAATTTCTGACTCTCTTGCTACGTGCACCCCACAGGAAACAAACATGTGGGGCATGTACCTTTCAGGCAGCCCCCCAGAGTGAGTTACTCACTTCTGGCCAACAGAACTGTGTCCCACACAACTTTTCCAAGGAACAACACATGTGTGTGACAGGATTGAATTAAACAGTCCCAGAACATCACCAGCCCAGCCCCTGTCAGCTGCAGCTGCCCCATATTTCTGGGCACAAACATGTTTTGGGTTTGCTTTTTTGTCTATATTTGTTTTGTTTTCCAGAATTAATAGCAATGGGATGTGCCTTAAACATTCCCACAACCACTGAATGAGTGGCAGGGCTGCAGAAGGAATTATGGCACATTTCTAATTAAACACAAATGACCCAGAAGAGGCCAAAAGCAAGGTTTGGGATTCAGCAAGCTCAACCACTATTTTAACCACATTTTAATACTTGTTTTCATTTTTCCCAACTCTTTCCACATTTCCACTTCTTCCTACAGACTGAACTGCTAAGGAAAAAAGTGTGTTGAGGAAACTGGTGTCTCCTTAAAGCTTGATCTTTTCCAGTGTTTTGTATCAATTATTTAAGGGCTCGTACTCGAGATCAGAGTATTTGATAGACAGGTGAGACGTGACTCAAGTCATGCTCAAGTACCAAAAAAAGCTTTGACAAATAAAAGTATTATGAAAAACCTTGGGGGGGCAGCACAAAGACAGCAGAGCAATGATATTCCCTGTTCCATGAGCAGGATACTGGCTGGGGATGGCATTTCCCTGGAAGTGTCACTTGGAACAGGCCACTGGAACAAGCCCCAGGCCCAGCACACCCCACACAAGCTCATTTGATGTTGGTATTTCCCAAACATAATATGGGTCTCAGAAAGGGATTAAGCCCTAAAATTTATTAACACAATTCTCCTTGTTTGCAGCATGCAAAGGTAATTTTTTTCAGGGCCTTTTATCTGGAATCCCTGGAAGTTTCCTACTGGTGGAAGCTGTTGGCTCTCCTTTTGCAAAGCCTCTCACCCATCCAAACCCCAATTAATCATCTCAATGTAATTGTTATATCAGCATTTCCATTCAGCATTAAATAACAGCTGAGATCTGAAACTTCAGCATTCTAGAAAACATTCCCAATGAAACCATGCTGGGGTGAGAGCTGGAATGGGATAAAGATCTGGCTCAACTGGCAGTCGTAGCCAAAGCTGCTCTGGGGTGAAAAAGCAGCACATGCTGGCCTCAGTCTCCCAAATGCAGCAGAGAGAGAAGAAATGGGAAGAATCCAGGAAAGAAAAGACTTGAGAGGCCAAAGTCCTGTATTTTTGTGAGCAAGTCTAATTGAAACCTCTCCAAGCGCATTCTTGGATTTCCTCAAGCTCTGGTGCGCTCTGCAAGAGGGCCCAAGCTTCACTCAGGCTCTCTTTGTCTCATTAGCAAACTGACAGCCTGATCCCAGCTCTCCCAAGACTGGAGGAGTCCCAGGAACACCATCCCACCATCTTTCCCTTTTATTTTCAAGTCCATGTCTCCAAAGACTCAAGGGTCAATAAGGTCCCAAACCACCAGAGGCTCCAGAACAGAATTTCAAACAGGGAAGAAAAGTGCAGGTTGGGTTGCCTGATGTGTGGGACATCCAGAAGAATTCCAGCTTAAAAGTAACTCCCAAAGGCACAATTTACTTCATGGCAGTCCAAAAATTACTGTTCTTCAAAAGCAGTTAAGTCCAAAATTAGACAGCACAGCTTGAGATTTGGAACTCAGTGAGTTGCTCCCCATGTCTACACAGGGAGGGAATGGGGGTGTTTGATTAAGGAAAAATTTAGCACTGGACACAGTAAATACATGTAAAGCCCAGCTTGGACTGCTCTTCTGCTTGGAAAGTTTCCTAGAATAACCTGGGCTGGAAGGGACCACAAAGAACATCAGTCCAGCTTCTGCACAGACACCCCAATTTAAACAATGAAAGTCTGAAAAAGGTCAGAAGCATAACCAACAACATGAAATGTCCCAAAACTCCTTAAACTGCAGCTCATGTCCTTGCAAAGGACAACACTGCCAAACATCACGTCTGGAGTGCTCAGAGGAGAAGGAAAACACGACCCTGTGCTGGCACTAAACCAGACCCAGGGCCTGGGTGTGTCTGGGAGGGGTTTGTTTGCTCAATGCACAGCACAGGAGATGTTCAAAGTTGAACATTTCACACAATCCTGGAATGATTTGGGTTGGGAAGAGACCTTAAAGCTCATCCAGTGCCACCCCTGCCATGGCAGGGACACCTCCCACTGTCCCAGGCTGCTCCCAGCCCTGTCCAGCCTGGCCTTGGGCACTGCCAGGGATCCAGGGGCAGCCACAGCTGCTCTGGGCACCCTGTGCCAGGGCCTGCCCACCCTCCCAGGGAACAATTCCTGCCCAATATCCCATCCAGCCCTGCCCTCTGGCACTGGAAGCCATTCCCTGTGTCCTGTCCCTCCATGCCTTGTCCCCAGTCCCTCTGCAGCTCTCCTGGAGCCCCTTCAGGCCCTGCCAGGGGCTCTGAGCTCTCCCTGGAGCCTTCTCCTCTCCAGGTGAGCACTCCCAGCTCTCCCAGCCTGGCCCCATAACCTCTAAGCCTTAGGAATCCTGACTGGTGGGATTTACCTGCCTGGATTTAGGGTGTAGGGAACTCCCCTGTGAGTCATGGGAGCCCTTTGTGGCTGAAGAAATCAATCACACCCTTGAACTCCTGGTTTCTCTTCAGCTCTCAAGTTGCTCAACCAGGGACACACTGATGGAACCAACACCAAAACACAGCAGCACAAACCCCATTAAAAGTGTCTGCTCCCCTCTTGGGTGGGGTTTTTTAGACTGATTTTATGTACCTGTCATTTGGTGTGCCCTACTAATCCAACAGCATTTTCTACTTAAACAACTCTAAAAAGCAGTAACACCCACCCCAGACATTATCAGATAATGAATATCCACAACTGTAATGAACAATAAAAAAGGCAATCATACCACTCAAGTTTCGACTGTTAATTCTAAAATTTAGAGGTGCAAAAGGTTTTGAGGACACAATTCTCCCACCTGGAAAAATGAGAAAAAAAGAGTGCAGTCAGCTCCATTATTTGTTCTAGCAGTAACTACTTATTAAATATAACCCAGTACAGAGCCCTAAAGAGCAGTCCTATAACACTGCCCCTTGTATAACATTGAAAAAGAATTAAATCCCTTAATTGTCATTCTGACAGCCCCAAGAAAGCCAATCTATGATTTCTGCCAGGTGACATCTCAAGAATCACTTTTAAATGACAGATTTGAACCATTTGGAAAAAAAAGAGCATGCTAATTCTCAGTGGCAATCTAAAGAAATTTCAATTATCTCCTTCCTACTTGTGATCTTTTATACACAAGCCTCCAAAGCCCTTTTATTTAGAGGCCACTAATCTCCATTTCATGGGTATTTGGGGTCATTCAGCAGAGCCTGAAGCACAGTCTGGAAAGAGAAATCAGGTTTCATCATTGTAAAGGGTTCTTGAACCATTCTCACCTTCCCACTGCTCTCAAGCCACCATTAAACAAGTTTGAAAACTAAAAAATAATCCAGTTAAAGAAAACAGCTTAATTTGGGGGGTTTTATGGTTTGCAGCAGAGCCCAAAAATCACATTATTTATTTCAGCACAAAGCTGTGCCATGGGAAGCCACAGTTGCTTTGTTCACACCACATATTTTTCTTTTCAGAAATTGTTATTTCTGTCATTTCTGCCACAACCAAGTAAAATTGTTACTTATTCCAGTGGTTAAGAGCAAAGAAAAGACACCCAGGGCAATGGAGAGGCCATGATAGGGTTAGTGGTGTCCCCAGTCTGCAGTGTGGCTTCTCAGGAGCATCCAGTGACAGTTTTTATGGAATTGTGGAACCATTAAGGTTGGAAAAGACCCTTAAGATCATCAAGCCCAACCATCAACCAGCACCACCACCATGCTCAGCACTAAGCCCTGTCCCCAAGTGCCACATCCCCACAGGCTTTGAGCATTTCCAGGGATGGGGGCTCCAGCATTTCAGGAGTCAGGATTTACCACCAGCACTAAATGTGACAACTCTGAACAGGAGAACCCAGGAAGTGAATTCTATATGGAATTACAGATTGGCCTTCCAAAGCTGTGACTCTGCAGTCAAGAATCATGGAATGGGTTGGGTTGGAAGGAAGTTCACCCAGTCCAACCCGCTGCCATGGCAGGGACATCTTCCACTGTCCCAGGCTGCTCCAAGCCCTGTCCAGCCTGGCCTTGGACACTTCCAGGGATCCAGGAAGTTTGGCCGTGGTTGTTGGGTGTTTTGTGGGCTCCCAAAAGAGGGAAGGATGGACCAGCAGCTCCTCCCACCCCAACCCTGCTCCGGAGTCTTCCAGCAGAGGGGATGCTCCAAGGAGCCAGGCAGGTCTGGGCAGACACAAAGGTGGGAAGTAGAAATCCCACTGTGGTGCTGACTCTTGGCCCCAAGGCACAGAACAAACCCCAAGCTTTGCCAGCTGGAACTGAGCCCCCCTCCCACCTCAGCTCCCACAGGAATCGGGAAACCAAGGGAAAAACATTTCTAGTTGGATTTACCTTCCTTCATGTTCGCAAAGCGCTCCTTCAGCTGGTGATCCACCTCAGGCCCGAAGGCAAAGTTATTCACAAAAATAACACTGCAAAACAATGATCCAGTTAAAGATCAGGGAGCCAGGAACACCCCATGAGGGCCCCCAGTCACACCACAGCCACTTGGAACCTTCCCAGCCACTCCTGCCGTGGACAAACCTGCTTGTCCCTAGCTCTACAGCTCCTGCCACCCAACACATGGAGAGCAACCCCTCAGCACTCCATTCTGTCACTTATTGGTGGGGACTTAAAATGTATTTTAGCATCATAAAATGGTTTGGGTTGGAAGGGACCTTAAAGCTCATCCAGTGCCACCCCTGCCATGGCAGGGACACCTTCCACTGTCCCAGGCTGCTCCCAGCCCTGTCCAGCCTGGCCTTGGGCACTGCCAGGGATCCAGGGGCAGCCACAGCTGCTCTGGCCAATCTGCTTTCTCTTCCAGCTCCAAATTCCCCATAATGCCAGAAGAAAGTGACATCTTAGCACATTTTCCCTGTCCTAAACCAAGCACTTCAGCCCTACCCACAAGAGAGGAGCTGCATCTTTCTGGGTTAGGAAATTCCATGAGGGGAGATGGGTGTTCCTGGAAAAAAACAGTCACATGGAAACCAAGAAATCTGCCCAGAGGTAGAATCCCACAAATGATAAAAGGGCTTGGGAAAGAAACAGAACATGCCATAGATTAAAAAATAAACACTCCTTTAGTTTTAAGGTCTAATCAGCCTGGTCTGACTGTCCCTGGTGCCCATTTACTACCAGCTGCAACACGAGTCCTCAACACCTTCTGGAAGTGGTTGAGCTCCTCACTGAATGAACATGTCAGGGAGTTGGGATGGAGCTCAGGGAAAGGTTCTTCCCCCCGAGGCTGCTGGGCACTGCCCAGGCTCCCCAGGGAATGGGCCCGGCCCCGAGGCTGCCAGAGCTCCAGGAGCTGCCAGGGATGCCCAGGGTGGCACTGCTGGGGTGTCTGAGCAGGGACAGGGGCTGCACTGCTCATCCCTGGGGGATCCTTCCCACTCAGGATATTCCAGGATTCTGTGGAGTGTAAAAGCCATCCTGGCCTATTGTTCCCACATGAAGAAATGATTTCTTTGCTGGAAAACTCCCTTCCCAGTGCCTTCACACATGAAACGTGTTCAACAAGGACACAGAGTTTAAGAGCAACAGTCAAAGCTATTAAAAACCACGAATGAAAAATATGTTTATGCATCAAGGGGAAAAAAAAAGTTATTCTTGCTACGCCTTGCTCTTGGAAATTTGGGAAACCCTGCCTGGCAAGTAAAGCTAGCAGGGGTTTCTTCCTCCTCCTTCTCATGTGCCAAAAAAGAGAGGCCTTGCAAAAGAGCCAAACATATTAAAGGGACTAGAAAACATACAGGAGAGGAAGGGAAAAAGCCAGAGCCTGCAGATGTGTGTTTTTATAGTGTTCACTCTGGCACAGAATTCTGTGTGCGTGCGGGGCACAGGAACCCCAAATCCCCTCGGGCTCAGCCCCTGCTCCAGGAGTGCTGCCAAGCCACAGGGATCCCCTGGAACACTCACAGAACCACCCTGTACCAGCCCCATCCCTGGAAGTGTCCAAGGCCAGACTGAACAGGGCCTGAGGTCCAGGAAGGTGTCCCTGCCTATAGCAGAGGTGGCACTGGATGAAATTAAAGGTCCCTTCCAACCCAAACCACTCCAGAATTCCCTGATCCTGCACCAGAGCAAGGTGGAGCAGCACTGAGACACACAGTGAGTGCCGTGCCACACAAACCAAACATCTCCCAGCACTTCTGGGTGCAGTCAGAGCTCCTGAAGCCAAAAATTTATCTAAAAATTCAAATTAATTCTGAGGAAAGTTGCCCAGGCAGCAGAGGGTTGTGCACTTGGAATAACAAGCAACAAAGCCAAACCCAAGTGTGCTGCAAGGCTGGGACAAGTCTGTCCACAAATTAAAAGGCACCTCCAGAAGAAAGTGAGGGACAGAATCCTGCAGGAGTCCCCAGCCTGGCAGACGCCTCCTCCAGGCTCTCAAAACCAGAGCTTTGGGAGCAATCCAGAAATTGCCACAACTCTGAAGGCTTTCAGAGCTCTCTTTGACAACTGCCTTCCATTCCTCCACATAACAGGGTGGCTGAGAAGGTCACATAAAAATAAAGAGGTTTTTTCTACTCACAAGGCTGAAAGAATGCAAAGCTTTAAAAATACAGATGACTTTTATTGCTTTTAACAAATTTACTCCCTTTCTGCTCCCTCAGAAAGGAGCCCAACCCTCTGCACAGTTCTCCACATAAATAAATCTTCAAGACAATTAGTTTAAATGAACTTTCAATTTAAGTTGAAACAAACTCACTCGGGTCTTTTCCTTTTTATTAGAGGGAAAGTGAGTCGGTGTGCCCCTATAGCCAAGAGAATGAGTGTTTTGCCAGAATCCCTGACATGAACTATAGGGATATGCAAAACAAATGGAGGCTTGTCCTCCTCTTATAACTAGAATTTATCTTGGATACACCCTTGTATGGAATATCATGGGACATGCACTCAAAGTCATTCTTCTAGTCAGAAAACAGGATCTAAAGAGGCCAGTGGAAGAGTTGGCAGATAGACTTTGGGTATTTGCTATGGAAATTCTATATAAAAAGCTGGCCAGCCTCCCAATTTCCATTATACAAACTCCCAAGTATCCAGCTCAGAAAGCAGCATTCAATTGCTGTACTGTACCTTGTGTTTGCAATCCTCTCTCTCCATTCTTCTGAGAGGAAGTCACCTCTTTCCAGCTTAAAACAAGACAAAGAACACAGAAATACAGAGGGATTAACAGGGTTCCCTCCTGCTCCCTTCAGAGAGGGACAAACAGACAAACAGGCTGTACCAGGCTCCCTGATCCCACAACAACCAGGGACAAATGAAACCTTTTGGAAACCCAGAGGTGGAGCAGGGAGAGCTGACCCTGCTCATTCCTCAAATCCCAGAGGTTTCTCCCTCCCTGCTCCCACCCTTGGCCACTCTCCTGTGTGGGAAGAACAGGGAAGGGTCTCTGGCTGCTCCAGGGAGAAGCCAGAAGTGCAAAACTCATCAGCAAATGCCTCCTGAAGGCCCCCACAGCTGGTGATCCCCCCTCAGCAGAGGGAGCTGAGCATGGATTGGAACAGCTCCTGCTGGGAGCCCTGGCTCCCAATTCAGGCTCTTGCTGCACTGCACAAACAAGAATCTGATTTTCGTGGTGCTAAATATAAACCCTGAGCACTTCTAACACTTTCAAGTTGGAAATGAAGTAACATAAAGGCCTTGTTGGAAAATAAATACAATTATGATTTCAGTGGCTTTTGGAGCACCTTTCTGATGACACCACATCAAGTCCCAGGTGAACACAGAGCTCTTGCACAGATTGATGTTTTCTCAGTCGTGTTTTGGAAATGAGAGAGGAGCCCATGGGCCACACTCTTCTGCTGTGCCACAAGTCAGGCAGGAGGAGGGTTGGGGGAGGAAGATAAGAGGAGGAGAGAAAAAATAAGGTGCAACTCTATAATTAATGCTGATGACACCCTTTGAAGATGATGGTTTGTGCCAGAATCTCAGGAACATCAAAGCAATGGCAGCGACTGCTGAGGATTTTTTTCCTGCACTGATTTCTCTGTATGGGGAGGAGTGAGGACTTCACATGGCAGCACTAATTCTCATTAGTGACAACTCCCCTGTGCCAGCACTGCAGTGCAGACACTGGAACAACTTCCATCCCTCAGGGCTGGCTCAGCCTGGGAACATCCAAAGGGTGCTCCAGGGCCTGGTGCCACTCAGGGACACAGAGGGGGTGACAAATCTGCCTGAGCCACTGTGCAGGACAAAGCCACAGGTGCCAACAGGAATGGAGCTGCTTCCAGGAGGAAAGGAAGGGGAAGACCACCAAAATGTCCTGCTGCTACACAAGAGGGATGAGAAAAGTGCACATCCAGGGTTCTCGGGCAAGAGATCAAGAACTCTGTCAAGAGCCTTAAGTGCCAGAAACTGAAGAGAGTGGGTAAGATTAGCTCAAGTCATTCAGAAATACCTGTTCCACCAGCTGGACTGAAATCAGAGTTAAACCAGAATTACTACCTGTGGTCTCCCACCTGCTGGAGGGGAAGCACCTTTGACATCTCTGCTGTAATAAAAAAAAGGATAAGCTGGAAGCTGAACTCAAAGATCCAACCCAAGGACATCTTGCTGGGTACTGTCAGAATTTAAACCAAAGACTCAACATCAAAAAAGTTCTAAGAAGAGTTTTTCCCATTTAAGGAAAGATTTTTTTTCTGGATGTCTGTATGTGGACACCACCTCTAGATTGATTTTAAGAGATAATTTTGTCTCAGCCTTATCTATTCTTGTAGTGAACAGTTCCACGGTTGAGTAGCGAAGACAAACTCAAAGAAAACCCACATGACAGGCAACTGTGTTTATTTTATAACAATTTTTGCAAGTCAGCTTCCCTATGGCATCCTCCATACCACCAGTTTCTAAAGTCTCCACAGGGTTTTCCTACACTAACAGGGAAAGGAAAACATTGGGAAAACCAGGAACCACAAACGCCACAGTCTGCAAGAGAACAGAGAACCAGCGTAACATGAAACTATTTTGAAATGCTAAACTTCATATAAAGGTCTTGAAATCCAATCTAAGTGGCTGTTAGGCTTCACTTGGGTCCAGTTTCACTGTGTGTTTGCCCTGTCTATGTGGTTAGAAGAGCACTTACAACCAAAATCTCCAGGTTTTAACCTGATATCACCCATGGAAGATGAACAGTTTGCAAGCAGAGCCACTTAACAATTTAAATTAACCACAGCCCAGCTTAAACACATCTATTTTTGTGTGGCACTGCTCCCCCAGCTCATGCTTAGCAAAGAGTCAAGGGAAAAACTTCACCAGGAAAAACACTGGAGTACAGAAATAATCAGATTATCAACTGTGGCTGGGGGAAAATGGGTTATTTTTTCCCTCTGGAAGCATGGCAGTGATTCCTGGATGCTCCTCTCTAACAGGGACCAAGCTGCCTGACCCCTGTAAGCAGCTCTTTAGCCACTGTGCTGGGGCAGTGATCAATAAATAATGCCCTAAAAGAAGGAAAGGAGCTCTTTACCCATCAACTGACACAGAGAATCCAAAAAAAATCCCCCCAAAATCCCACTCAGCTCAGTGGTTTGCAATAATTTTGAGAGTGAAACAAGAACTGGGAAGGAAAGTGCAGCTGATTAATGCCTGCCCCAGGGCAGCAGCAGCTGAAGCAGCAGAACATGGTCCTTGCTGGTCACTCAGGGAGAAGAGGACACATCCACACGGTGACAGCCACAGGGCCACACTCAATCTCTTCCTCCACTGTCCCCTCCCTCACCCTGTTCCTCCTCTCTCTCAGAAACTTAATCTCCTTAGTGAATAATGAATGGAAGGGACCATCTGTAACACAGATATTTTCATCTGATTAGACAATGCAGGAGATGCTTTATCTAACAGGATAATTAGCTCAGCGAAATCGCCTCCAGAGCTGCTGCCTGCATTGCTTCTAAATTTAGAAGCCAGACCAGGTTTTAATTCAGGTTTTTCAAACAAACACTGCAGGAATACACTAAGCAGCATCTGATTCCTGTAACTCTTCCTGCAACTGGATGGAAAGCAGCAAGGTTCCAGCCCAGGGGAGGCAGCCAGAGGTACACAGAGGGTGTGAGTTCATCACGGAGCAGAGCAGGAATTTGGGAAGGTCAGGCCCCTGTGCTGAGGAGGAGAGCTGGGTTCTCACCCCAGTGCTGGCCAGGGAGGCTCTCTGCTAACGCTCCACAGAGCCATAAATTCACAGGCAGGATGCCTCACTCCAGCCGCCTCCGTGCAAACACTTGGCTCCCAAAAACACAGCATTTCTGCCTGGAAAAGTACACATGGTTATTTTTAGGTCCCTGTTCTTTTCAAAAATAACCAGAGGCACGAATCCAAACCTCCAAAATGTGGCATCATTTCAAAGCCACAGGGGATGTTTGGAGGGTTTTTCAAATGCCAAAGCAGCGAGTTTCCCGCTGAAATGGGGCGGTCAAAAATACTGGGAGCAAACAGCTGGCTCGTCCTCCCCTGAGAGCAGCTCCTGGCAGCAGGAAGTCCTGAGCTACAGGGGATGTCAGGCACCACCACAAACCAGCTCCTGGGCACTGGAACTCCCACACAGCTCCCTGCTTCTGCAGGCAGAAAGGCAACCCAAACTTGGGGAGAGACCTGCAAGCCACAGAGCCAGGCTTGCACTGATCTGTGCCTAAAACTCAGCCCTGACCCTCAGGGCTGAACCTCCTCCAGCTGCCAGAAGCTCCTGGGGTTTCCTGGGAGCAGACAGAGGCCTTCCCACCTTTAGGAATGCTGACCTGCTTCCTGCTCTTGGTTTGACAGTCATTGTCACCTCCTGCTAAAAGAAGCTTTCATGGAGCAGGGCAGGAATTCTGTTATAACAACCCTGAGTAAATAAACACACAGAACTAATCCTGGTCCTCAGCAGAGTCCAGCGTGGAACTGCACTGACTCCCAACTGCTCTGAGCTCAGCCTGGGATACTTCAAGTTGTGCTTATTTTGTCTCCAACATTTGGAATTTTGGGACCTCACAAAGCATTTTGCAGGGACAGAGTTTCCAGAAAGACAAAGGTGCTGGGCTTTCTATTCCACATCTTCCTGTGTCCTCCAGGTACATCATGAACAAGTCTGCTCTGTGTTTTCTTCTCTCAGGAAAAGGGAACAACAGGTCACAGGCACTGAGAACTCAACAAAAACCAAAAAAATACCAAAACCTTTCTCCAAGGGGAGCCCAGGAAGAGAAGCACTTTGTGCTACTCAGCAATCTCAGCCTCCTGCCCCAGATACCTGCGATGGCTCTGATTCTGAGGCCACATGAGGATATTTACAGTTAGAAACCATGCAAACCCATCTGCCTCTTAATTGCCATGCCGGGTTTTAATTTGATGGCTGCACATATGCAGGAATTCCCCAAGAAAGACTCTCTAATTAGCCAGGCCTAATGACCTTCCCAAAGTCTCTCAGTTAACTTGAAAAGAGTGAGGTAAAGTTAATCTTAGAAACTTCTCAGTTCCATGGGAAGAGAAAGGAGAAGATAAAGGAGTTGGAACAAAGGGACATGTGTTGGAAGTGGGACATCCTAGTCCAAAAAGCTGAAGCAGATGACAATGATGATGAAAAGCTCTAGAGGAGAAGGATCTTTCCTTTGGGATGCAGGAGAGAAGAGCAACAAAGAATCTGATTTTCCCTAAATGAGCAGGAATTGCACATTCCCAAGCAGAGCAGGGGATGTGAATATTCATTTAAGAGGATTATGAGACTCAGTGACCAACAACAGCTGGGAGATCAGGAGCTTCCAAGGCAACCATGAGGAGCAAATTCCTGCCACTCCTCTCCTGCCCCACATGGATCTTCCCCCTCCCCAGCTGTGCCTCTGCAGCCTTGGGCAGCCAACACCCCCAGGACACTTTGCCACCTGCAGCTGGGGAAGTTTAACTGCTTTGATCACCAAGTGGCTACAGAACAACTGAGGCTGCAATTTTGTGTGGAACCATTGCTCAGGAGGAATTTTTTTAATACATTTGTGGACAAAATGGGGTGGAAATACACCTGGACAATCGGGGTTTATTTTAAATGTTGGCACTGGGCTTTGCTCTCTAGAATTCATGTCCAAGCTCAGAACTTCCAGCAGTAACAAGAACAATCCAATGGGGAAGGCCAAAAGGTCAATTTGAAGGCTGCAGAACAATTTAGTGAGGTAGCAGTGACTACCCTTCTCTCCAAGGGTCCTCAAACACAAGTTTATTTGGAGAGTTTTGGGGGTCGTGGGTTTTTATTTGTTTACATTCTTAGCAACTTTCTTTTAATGGTAATCTGAAAAAATCCTGTTGGGAAGATTTGGGGCAGGTTACAAAAACATCATGAGGTTCTGAGTCCTCTGGAGTGCTGCAAAAAGCAAAAAGGACAGAAAAGATTTCTCAGGAAGATTGTGGTACAATCCAGGTGGGAAGGCTGGAGAAATAAGAAATAGTGGGAAGGCTATAGAAATAATAATTTTCAAAGTAAGAAGGAACTGTTGGGATGACAAAACCAAACAAGCACAGAACACTCTGCTAAAGTCAACTTTTCAGTAGATCATTTTTCAGGGAGAACCCAAAATCCATTTGAAT
Organism: Phainopepla nitens; assembly: GCA_013400175.1. Classification (NCBI taxonomy): domain Eukaryota; kingdom Metazoa; phylum Chordata; class Aves; order Passeriformes; family Bombycillidae; genus Phainopepla; species Phainopepla nitens. The sequence goes on from VXBQ01013902.1 coordinate 102,418, forward strand.
TGGAAATCTCTAACTGCACTGGAATCTTGGCTGTTAAAATAACCTAAAAACCCAGCACGACCCTGCAGGCCCAGCTCCAGGATTTATTGCTGCCTTATGCACCACAGTTTTTACTTTTACAGCAAGAGAGGAACCAGCATCCACAAAGTTCAGCCAGAGCTGCAGGTGGGATCCAAGGTTCTTCCCACTGAACTCCTGCCAAGCCCTCCACTCCTCCAGCACTTGATTCTTCTCAAACCACTGGTTTTTCATACGACTGCCTGTAAAACTGGAGTGGAATTCACGAGTCGAGCTCTGCTGATGACAGATTATTTCAATTTGTGCTTATTTTGTCTCCAGCATTCAGAATTTTGGGACCTCACGAAGCATTTTGTAGGAACAAAGCTGTTTTCCAGAAAGACAAAGATGCTGGGCTTTCAACTCCTTATCTTTCTGCATCCTCCAGCTGCATCATAGCAAGTCTGCTCTGTGTTTAACAGTCACCTAGAGCAGATGCTGCTAAGGAGTTCCTACAGAAAATAAACTGCCTGGTAAAAGTCTGCTTGATGGATAAAAGGAAATAAAATCTGCCCTGTGTGCCTACTGTAAAAGCCCAAAATCTGTGCTCAAGCATCACTCCAAGGTGACAGGAAACCAACTTTCCTTCAGACAAGAAGTGCTGCAAGTGTTTAACTCTTCCCAAAAAAACCCTCAGATTGCATATTCAGGGAAATTTTACTCTAAACACTGCAGAAAACAGAGTTATAAAAGCCAAAGAACCTGGCAAAAATACATAGCTTTGTTTCAATATAGCACCAGACTCTGTCACTTGGAATGCTCAATATGGAAATGCTGCCTAAGGCAAGCAATATGCTTCCAATATTTTAGTCCAAGTTCCTCTCCTATTCCTTAAATTACCCAGCTCAGAAGCAGAGCATCCTCAGGAACAATTCCTTTCATGTCATGCCAGCTGGGTGACACAATGGAAAAATGCCATATGGCCACTTCAGGAGAAGGAAAGCATTCCCAGTGCTTCCACAGCAGGAAGGAATTATCAATCCTGCTGCAGACCAGTCCCCCAGCAGCCCAGCACCCCCTGGAAGGGAATCCCTCTATCCAGAGCAGGAATTTCAGGAGGGAAGTGTTAGGGGCAGGTGGGACCATCACCTTCCCAGCCTGCTTCCCAGCAGCTTCACTACAAGATGAGAGCACCAAGGATCCCAGCAGACAGAAAACTGGGAAATAAAGGCTGGTGAGCTCCAACCTGCCAGTGATGGCACAGGGGAATGCTGGAGGCATGTGGAAGGGAAGGGAAGGGAAGGAAATGAAATCAAGACAGTGCTCTCTAGGCTGTTTCAGAGTACATGACAGTTCCACATATGGTTCGAATACTTTCTCGTC
>VXBQ01013902.1:103819-132944 GCA_013400175.1 Phainopepla nitens
GGGAAGGGAAGGGAAGGGAAGGGAAGGGAAGGGGCAGTTCCCCAATCTCTGCTCACACCTGGATGCAGCACATGTGGCAAACTCTGAGCAGTGACCTAGCTTCCCTGGGCTATTAGGGAATATCTCTGATCCACTCAGCCTCTTCCCTGACCATAGGAAAGTGGCAGAAGCAGAAATAGATGTGTTTTCAAAACTCCCAGTGGGTTCCTATTGTACATCCATTTCCTGACTGGAAAGTGATTAAGCAGGGAGCAGATTTTCTTAATGACAATTACAAAGGAGAAGAAAGGGAAATGGGAAGGAATGGAACAGGATAGTGCATGGATTTGCACATGCCTCACACCATCCTTGGAGTGCAAAACACCCTCAGAGATAAAGAAACATTGGGAGCAAGATAAAGGAATTCCAACACAACCCTTGCCAGGGGCGGGAAGATCCCCCATGATGACCCATTTACTCCTCCTGCTCCAGCTCCACCCTCAGAGCATCCAATTCCAAACCCTTCCAAAGCAGAACTAACCCACCACCCTCCTCTGGGAACCATCCAGCCTGTTAACTGTTCCTGGAGCTTCCTGCTCCACTCTCCATCCATGCAGAATCTCCCCCCTGCCACCCCATCCCCTCCAGAACTGGGCCCAGGTGACCACACCTTCCCCTGCCTGCAGAACCAAAGCTCAGCTCTTATTTCCAGCAGAGAATTCAGAACCCCAAGGAGGAACCTCATACCTGGCAAAAACCCCAATCCATGGAGAGAGGGAGGAGAAAAGGAAAAGGGGATTTAACACAAACAGAAGACTCATGGCAGCCCCAGTCAGAACGACATTTTAGAAGAATAAATCTTCCAGGAGTTTCTGGAAAGACCTGGAGGTGCTCCAAACAACACCATGCCCCACATCTGGCAAGACAAAGAGAGGGGTCGGGGAGGATATATTGGAAACCCCTTGCCCAGGATCAAGATAAGAGCCAGGAAGCAGCTGTGGCTCAACTGCTGGAGGCTGAGGAAAGGCTGGAGGGGCCTTAACAAACTCTGCACATGAGTGTGGATCCCCATCTGCAGCCAAGTTTCACTCACTGTGTATTCTGCATGTTTCTTCCCATACCATTTCATCCATTTTCTGAACTCTCTGTCCATCGTCTGCAAGAGGGAGGAAAACCAAAACCAGCTATTAGGACATCTCAAATTTCCAATTCCATCAAAGCAATGGAGACACAATTCTGAAGCACTCACTGACCCCCAAGAATTCTGTCTGGTTGGAGGTTTTTTGCCATTAACATTCCAAGGACAGGCAGACACAGAGCTCCTGCTGTTCAGTTTCCTTAAAAAACCAAACCCTCCCTTCCTTAGGGCCAAGGCAAAGCTGGCATCTTCACCCCCACCCTTTCCATGGAAGTTCCATGTTCTAAGAAAAGCCCTTACCCTGCCCAGCACTAAAAACAGCCCAACCTTAAGTTGTGGTGCATAACCCCAGGAGGAGGTGGCAGCTGCAGCCCAGCCTAAGCCCAGGGAGCAAAGGCACAACCAGGACCAAGCCAGATCTGCTGGGGTCACTGAGGAGGCAGAAAGCAGCAGGCAAAGCATCCCAGCAGCAAACAGAGGGAGAATCCTGCTTCCCACAGCAACTGGGAGTGCTTCAAACTGCACCCAAACGCACCAGGGCTGCAGAGGAGGGAGGGCTCTGATGTTTTCCATTGTCCAAAGAAGGGAGAAAGGAATAAATCCCATATCCAGACAGCTCAGTGCCGCTCACATCCCCATCACCACCTTGCCAGCAGCCTGGGCCCAGCTGATCTTTGGGATTTGGCCCAAATTTGGAGGTGTCTCCCTCACTGGAGACATTCCAAACCCATCTGGACACATTCCTGTGTCACCTGCTACAGGTGACCCTGCCAGAGGTCCCTTCCAACACCAACTATTCTGTGATTCTGTGTGAGAAGCCCAGCAGAAATTCTGATCCCACTGACAACTCAAGCTCACGGTTGATCAGCTGCTCCATCAGCAGCTCAATAAAACTCTGTGTGTTGACAGGCATGTTTTATGCTCAAAAGCACTCCAAAGCTGAGCAGGATAACTCAAAAATCCTCAGTATTTTTATGTATGAACTTACATTTTAATTTATTAAGGAAACTTCACTAAAACAAATCCATAACATTCTTCCTCGTTAGGTGAAGCTTTTCAAATTCTATCATCCATCTATTATCTGGGTACTATCATCATGGCACCCAGAGATGTGGTGCCACAGCCAATTTAACTGGAAACACAACCCAACTTCTTCCACAAATATTTGGAGGAAAAACTGGGCCCTAACAGAGGCACAAGGCAGCTCCACACGGTCTGGCACTAGAGCAGCTCCCTGGTTGTTAAATCTGAGGATTAAACCAGGGAAATAATGCAGAACATTTTGTTCACCCAGTAATCTCATGGAAGACTTGTGACACTGAAGGTACCCCAGCAGTCACTAGCCCTAATTCTAATTTGTGGGTCATTCTTCTGTTTGCTGTTCTCACTAAAGCCTTGTGTTCACAGGGTGACAGGAAGGAGTATTAGTGAAAGCGAGAATTTCACTTTTCTTTATAAAGCTGATCTTAAAACTTTTTTTCCCTCTGGAAAGCCAGAGGGGATTCTTGGCTTTGTAAATGCTCCAGAGCAAAATCAGGATGTTCATACAGAGGGACTCTGCAGAGCCCTCTAGGTAAGAACTTCCACTCAGTCCTGGCAGGGGAAACAAAGTGTATTTTTAGGTCCTTGACTGATTGTCCTCACCACTGTGTTTATACATTTTTGCCCACATCACTGAAAAGAAGGATCAAGGAGTTTTATATATTCCCTTCCTCCATGAGGGATAATTTTTCAGCCTGTTCAGGCTGTGTTTTGACAATCCAGAGGGATCAGTTTCTGCTCAGGCTACTGAAAGAACCAAACTTCTTGTGGTTAAGACATGACTGACCTTCCCTGTGTGCTTGTGACTTCCCAGGTTTGCTTTGAACTCATCATCCGTGTGCACAGAATTAGAAGTGCAAAGAAACCTGTCTAAAGAAGCCTGACTAAACATTATCAAACAATCACAGAATGATTTGGGCTGGAAGGGACCTTAAATATCATTTAGTTCTACCCCTGCCATGAGACACCTCTCACTGGCCCAGGCTCCTCCCAGCCCCATCCAGCCTGGCCTTGGACAATTCTAGGGATCCAGGGGCAGCCTCAGCTGCTCTGGGCACCCTGTGCCACCCTCACAGCCAAGAATTCCTTCCTAACCTCTAATCTAAATCTCCCCTCCTTCAGCTTCAGGCCATTTGATGGTTTTCCTCACCAAGGTGCCTCCTAAGCAGTTACAAACCAGACACCCAGCACAGGACTCAGGAGGAACTTCTGATGGTTTAATAACTGAAAAAAGGGCATCACCACCACAGGCAGCACATGGCCTTTAAAATACTTAAGAACTAATTGTTTGGTGATTTTATTCCTGGATTTGCTGCATGCTGTGGCCTCTGGGAGCTGCATTAGAGCCATTCCAGACACAGAATGACTGCAGGTATTTGGGTGAAGCTTATCCTGCACTCCCTTTTGAACAGGCCCTGGCATTATTGTTAAAAGAGCTTTCAGGGCCTGAAATCACTCTAGAAAGATGCCAATGCTCCTTCTGAACACTCCAGGCTGGACACACTTCTTTCCTCAAGCACATCCTTGCATTGCAGGCTGATATTTCACTGCTCCAGGACTGGCTGATCTGAGAAGTAAAAATCCAGCAGGGCTGAAATTCTGCTTTTCCTGCAGCAGAGCTCTTGTCACCCTGCAGCAGCGAGGGACTGCAGCCACAGCAGCACAGCCCAGGCTCACTCACCTCGGCATACTTGGCTGGAATATCAGCTTTCTCCACTCCGTAGTGATGTTTGCAGTTTGTGGCTGCAGCCACTTGAAGCACCACCTGCCCCACACCTGCAGGGAACAAAAACCCCAGAGCTGAGAGCACTTGCAGGGAAACCACTGCCAAGCTTTTAGAGCAAAGCACACACAAAAAAAGCAGGTGAACTGTGGGACTGGGCTGAGGGCAGTTCCAGCTGCCAGGGTCTGACAATCCCAGCTGGAATGCACACTGGGCATTCCCAGAGTCACTCCCACTCCCCAAGATGGGAGAGAGCAACATCTGATTTATTTCTGGGGATAACAGATTAAAGTATCTGCCATAGCCTGGGACCCAACCTACAGCACTCCAGGGCCCTAGATATAATCTTCTTTAACCTTTTCACAAACAATTGTGAGAATCTATGGAGATTTTGTTTCCCTCCAGATGGAAAAGAGTTTCTCAGCTCTGATGTCTTTCTAAAGGTCTCATCTGAACTTCAGTCACTGACAGGAAATTTCAATCAGTCCCACTGAGAGAGGAAGCAGGGGTAAGAAAATCACTGAAGAGCCTGGGTGTGTGTGTATATATATATTTATACAGTAGATTATTATAAGTGATATATTTATATAATTTGTATTTTTATCATATATTAATATATTCTTATGTACTTTTTAATAGTATACTAGTTAATATAAGTAGTAAAATAATAGATTGTAGAATAGATAAATAACACAAATAAATATTGAATATGTATATATAACTTTAATATCTAAAATATACTTTCAAAATAAAATACATTTTTTAAACTTTTTCCCCCTTAGAAGTTCTGTATCACACAGACTTGTTTGTGTTGAAATGTGCTAAAACTTCAACACACATCAAGCAAGAGGGGAAATTCTTATTACTCCTTTCCTGTTCTGAACCAGATTTTACCAAGAAAAAGAACATCATCTTCTTACTCAGTATCTCTGTTGCACACGTGTTTGAGTCATACCTGGTTTCTTCACCAACTAGGCACCGATTTCCTTTTAAAACTCAACTCTGTTGCAGTTGTGGGTTAGATTTTGTGGGGTTTCACAAGTGTTCAAGTGAACTATAAAAGCTTTTTTGACACACTGACAAGTCAGAGGCAAAAAAACTTTCATTTTCAGATTCCACACCAAGTGTTTCACATGAGAAGGGTCAAGAAATCCCATTTTCAGATACAAAGGGCACAAAGCAAATCCAGTGAAAATAGATGAATCCTTAGGAATGCAACTTTATGGGTCAAACATCATTTTTAACATTGCTTCTTCTTCACAAGTATATCCAACAATACCAACACAAACAAAGGGGTTTGTAACAAGGGTTTATTGCATTGCAGGCTGATATTTCACTGCCACCAGAAAAAGAGGTCTGGGGTGTTTGTTTGGTCCATTTAATCCTGGCACAAAAAGCAGGAGCATCTTTGGGGATTATCTGGAAAAGATGCTTATCCTGTAACACAATCCCTAGTTCTGGGTTACTTCCCAAATATGGGGATTTCAAAGTGCAAACAGCAAAGAAAGAGAGAAAAGGAAGTTACTGGTCACTTACCACTGCCCAAGTCAACGAACAAATCATCCTCTGTCATTTTAATCTCATCGATCATTTGGGCCACCAAGTCAAAGGAAGTTTCTCCGTAGACCTCAGGGGAGAAGGGCTCGTAGTTGTTGAGTTTCTCGGGGTCTGTGACCGAGTGGTTGTAGACCTGCTGCAGGATGTGCCTCAGGAGCCCGTTGGAGGGACGCGTGTTCAGCTTCATGGGCTGCGTGGTCCCCTTCCACTGCAGGGACAGGGACAGGGAGAGGCTGTGAGCCCAGCGTGGGGACAAGGAACTGGCACCAAGCCCTGCTGAGCCACGAGGGACAGTCCCCTCCCAGCCCCTCTCCCTCAGCTTGGGCTGCAGGTGCTCCTTAAAGATCCAAATAGTGAACAGAACTGGAGCCAGGCTGGGAGAGCTGGGGGTGCTCACCTGGAGAAGAGAAGGCTCCAGGGAGAGCTCAGAGCCCCTTGCAGGGCCTGAAGGGGCTCCAGGAGAGCTGCAGAGGGACTGGGGACAAGGCATGGAGGGACAGGACACAGGGAATGGCTTCCACTGCCAGAGGGCAGGGCTGGATGGGATCTTGGGCAGGAATTGTTCCCTGGGAGGGTGGGCAGGCCCTGGCACAGGGTGCCCAGAGCAGCTGTGGCTGCCCCTGGATCCCTGGCAGTGCCCAAGGCCAGGCTGGACAGGGCTGGGAGCAGCCTGGGACAGTGGGAGGGGTCCCTGCCATGGCAGGGGTGGCACTGGATGGGCTTTGAGGTCCCTTCCAACCAGAATTATTCTGTGATACTGCAGAAAATGCACCAGCAGATGCCCTGCACTTTGTCACACCTCAATTAACAGGTAACTACACAGGTGATAAAGGGGAATTTAAAGAGATGCAAAAAACAATTGGCAATGTAAAGCACAACACTGAATAGAGTTGGGTGGGTGTAAACCTTTGTTCACTGCTCTTTTCTTTGCTATCCCCACTGAACTGATGTTGACTGTCAACACAAGAACAGGTTAATTTTGCTCCAGGAGCTTTCACATGGGAGGGATCAGATGCACTCAGACAGGGAGTGGCAGGAAAGAGATGGAAATCAAGTTTCCTTTCTTCTTCAGAAAAAAAACCATCCTGAGCATAGAAGTTGTTAAGTTTTAAAAATGTCTACTTCTCCCTTTGATAAAAACAAACCAAAAAAGGGCAATTCCAGGACCCCTCCTAAACATTCCTATGAGATTCAGATGGGAAGGAAAGAATAAACCCATCATGTTTGCCAGTTCAGATAGCAATTGCAAATGCTGGATAGCTGCTAATATTTAGCTATTAACCAACACAGACATGAAGGTGCACAAATCCAAATAAGGACAAGTTTTTAAGGCCCAAAAAATTAAAGAAAATCCAGCAAAAAAGGCTTGTTGCTATAATACTCCATATTTCATATCATTCCCATAAGCACAGCAGAGAAAAAAAATCCATTTATGCTTTCAAATTAAGCAGAATAGTAACATTATTCATTGTTCATGTTTTGCTTCGTCTTGTTCAACCTTTTTTGGGGGTAAGAGAATCAAAAAGCTCATTAAATTGGCCTGAAAAAGAGATTACATTCTACATTAGCCAGTGATCCCACAGGCCAGAGCAGCTGAACTGTGGCAAGGAAATTCCTTAGCCATGGATCACTTCCACAACACACAGGAGAGTTCATATGGATTATTTAAGTACCCATAAGTCACAGATTTCCCTGTGCAAAAGTCAATCTATATGAGAAATCCCTGTGTTAAATGCAGATAAACCTTTCCCTCCCCCTAAAGACAAGTCAGCTATTTCCAAGTGCCAAAAGAACAGTGCCAGAAGTGCACAAGGAAGAGCAACAGCTCTGAATTTGGGAACAAAAAGTGCTGTTTAATTCCCTTTCTTTCTGTAAGAATCTCCCTCCAATATTAACTCCTTGACTGCCCAGGTGTGATCAAGAAACTAAGTTTAATACAAAGCTCAAGCCCCCCAAAAACTGGAAGTGCTGGATATTGCTGATGCTACAGGAGCAGGTATAATGCAGCACTGAGTCAGTCACATCTTTCTACCTGAATTCAAACGTGGCACACAAATCCCATGGAGGTTTAAATTCAATTCTTACCAACTGGTGGATGCTGTCGATGGCTCGGTTGTACTTGTCACAGAGTCTCTGCATGCTCTCAAAGCTGGGGGGAGAACACAGGGGCAGCTCAAAACAGGCAGGTGGGAAGGCAAAACCTTGGGCTTTTCCATCCTCTTGCCTAGTAGGTATTTAGGATTTGCTTCTCTCAGAATATGTTATCATATACATAGATTTAAGACTTTGTTCCCTTTAAATAAAATCCTCAGCAGACCAGGAGTACATAACAAATAATATTAGTTCCTTTATTATAAGTCATACTTTGAGTGCAGACCTTTTCCAGGTCAAGTTCTGTATTCTCAGAACCTCTTCTCCATTTTTTCAACTGAGCAGAAATTTCAGAGGTCTGAATTTCTCCTTTTTGCTATCATCTCTCCATGATTAGCAGTCCTGAGACAAGCAGATGCTTTTCCAGAAATTCACTCTGGGACTGAAAATGCAGACAGAGCCAGAACACAGCCTAAAGCATCACCCATCAGGAAAACCTGGGGATTGCTCCATGGGCTGGCTGGGATTATGGTCAGCCCAGGCAGATGCCCTAATGACATTTGACAAGCTGAGAGGATTAAATCAATTCATCTCAGGCCAGAAAAGAAAGTATATTCCTGGGAACATCAACCATTACATAATCAGACCCACAAAGAGCAGCAAAAACAGTACAAGGAGTTCCAGGAGTGACACTGTTAAACCACGGGCATCCCCAAAGCTGGGAAGGGATGGGGGAGGGGACAGGGGACATCAGAAGGGACACTCCAGTCTCTTGTGATCCTCGAGGTCACTACACTGGCCAGGACAGCTCTCCCATGAGTTCTGCCCATTCCATTCCAAGCTTCCAGCTGCCTGTGCTTGTTTCCATGCTGGGAAAAGCAAGAGGCTGCACGGGGCTTTGTCTGCATTTCCAGAACCTGCTGCTTCTCCTTCACATCCTTGGCTCAGCCCATCTGCTGCCAGTGATTTTTCTGACAAATTTTTTCAAATGAAGAAAAAAGACTGAAATCATTACCAGAATTCCAGTTCATTACTTCCTTGAAAAGCTGCAGGAAGACAGTGTGTGACTGTAGGGGTGACTTCAGGGAACAGAGGGGTTTCACTTTTAGTCAGCATTGCTGCCAACCACACTGATGGTCTCCGGTGAAACACATCCAGTGAGGATGCCAGAACCACAAAATTACAGTAATGCAGTTGCTGTGAGTAATCCACAAATCCAAATTAATGGATTTTAATGACAAGGGATGCTTGACCTTGATTACTCCTTTTGAATTTTCCAGGAGGAAGACAGAGACTAACAAGTCTTGCAATGAAACAATTGAAAATTGAGAGAAGAGGAAGCAACACCTTAAGCAAATCATGACAGAAGTATCTGGTGCTGGGGAGGATTAGGTTGGGAAATGTTCTTCCCCCAGAGGGTGCTGGGGCACTGAACAGGGAATGGTCCTGGCCCAGAGCTCCAGGAGCTGCCAGGGATGCCCAGGGTGGCATTGCTGGGGTGTCTGGGCAGGGACAGGGGCTGGGCTGATCATCCCTATGGGATCCAACTCAGGATATTCTGTGATTCCACTCAAAGCAATGCAGTTTCATCTCTAAACTTTCTTCTAACAGTTTAGTCATCCTGTGGGCTTGGATAAATTCAGTCCTTCCCATGAAGGCAACCAAGGAGGTTTTTGTAAACTGCAGCTTGAGCATCCTCCCTTTTCCCAGTCTCAGTAGAGCCAAGTCCATGCACAGAACCTCAGAACTCTCCACAGACACACCACAGATCAGGATCTGCCTCTCCTAGCCAGGAGGGGAATATCCCATAAGAGACATTCATTCTGAACTGCTTGTGAGTGTGAATTCCCACCTCAGAACCCTCCAGCTGCCCACAACACTCCTGGGAATTTCACCTTTGAATTCAGCCCCCAGCCAGCAGAAGGGGAGGGAGGGCAGGTGCAGCTCCCAGTGACAGCCAGCTCTGCCATGGCCTGCAGTGAGCAGGAACTCCTGGGTGCTGCAGCAGGAGGAACCTCACTGCCACTGAGATTCCCACCCTGGCTGCACTCCAAGGGCGCAGATACCGATCATTGTTTCACAGTGAGTAATTCAACGTACAGCAGAGCTGCACTGGAGCTGGGTGCAGTTTCCAATTATGTCCTTAATCCAACTGCCTTTGCCAATGTTGCTGTTACGCATTTCCTACCAAAATAACTCTGGCAGAGCCCGAAGCCAGTTCTGAGAGAGAACTTCAGTTGGTAGTGTCTAAGAATAACCAGTTACACACTGGTTCACTACACCCCGTGCTGGCCTGAACTCCTGCTGGGAACAAAAACATTCCTCTCACCTTTTTGTATCATAGTCAATTAAAACGTAGTTTTCCATGGCGAGCTTGAGATCAGGGATTTCTTCACAGACCCACCTGGAAGGAGAGAAGAAATAATGAATAGAGGTATTGCCAATTAAGTGTAATAAGGTCGTTTGTCTCAATTTTGGACTGCTTTACATGAAGAGAGGATACTGCAGCAGCCCTGGGAGCTCACAGTATTGTTAGGAATAAGGCAGACATCATGGAAAACTGCAACAGTTCACATTTTTACTGAATAAACAGCAAGATGTCTGTAGACACTGGCAGGAGCATAAAGCTTCAAAATGAGGTGATAAATGTATTCCACGTGTCTAAAAATACTCAAAGTCAAGGCTGATGTTAATCTAACATAAAATGCAGAAGTGCAGCATTTCCAAAGAACTCTGATGCTGCAGGAAGCTTTGACAAAGCTGAATGTGGAGAAGACATTTCCCACAGCAGCCCAAAAACCCTGTTACCAACCACTCAGTGCCAGGATATTCTCCTCTGGCAAGTGTCTAAACTGCTCTTATACCTTACACACCCAACCAAACCAGATTTTTAGAAGTTATTTTGATAAAAGATCCCTTTGATACTCTGAATTAACACAGCCCTGTGTGTTGTAGCTGTCTGAAAGGAAAAGCACGTGCCCACTTGCAGTGCATCCAACAATGGCAGCTCACAGGAGAGAGATTCACTTGTGGAATGGAGGAAGATTAATTCCCTTCAAAGGCAATTTAAAAGCCACAGAAGCTTTGCACACACTTTCCTCCACAAATATCAAATTGGAAAGCACTGTCAGCATCAAAAAAACCCACACTGCAGGATGAATTCCAATAGGAAACACAGAATTTCTTCCTTGTGAACTTTGCTCCATTCTTCACTATTAAAATGGTGGGGAAAAAAATACTAAAGGTCCAACAGTTCTGCTCTTTCTGGCTGATTCACACATGGTTAATAGCTACACAGGCCAGTGAAAACCAGAACTTGGACATGTATGGCTGGCCCCTTCTGGTATGTCCCATCTTCCCTAAAAGCACCACGGCTCTCCCTGCAGACTTCTTATTCTTTAATCACAGGAATAGGCAGTCAACAGCTGCCTACCAGCAGCTTGATCCTTGTGTCCCTTCCAGCTTGGGATATTCCATGAGTCGTTGATTCCACTGCCTGATGAGATAAAGGCTTCCTTGCATTCTCCCACCCACCACTTTCACAATAACACTGTGGGCACTTTGCACAAGGCTAAGGCAGCACAAGAGATTCTGACACTGAGTTCACTCTAAACTTGCTTAAAACACAGTTGTGAAACATTATTTGACCCAACTGCTTCCTAAGACAGCTTCCCTTTGCCTCCAGCACAGAAAGCACCAACAGCTCCAGGCACCCCCTCCAGGCCAAGCTCCCTCTGAGCCCCTTGGAAAGGCCCTGCACACCCCACTGACAAATGATGCCACAAGATCCCAAGGCACAGGATCTTATTATCCCCACCAGTCCAAGCAAACTGGCAGCACCAGTGGAAGTGGTTTGTAGATAGGAAAAGGAACTCCTTTAGGAGAAAAATTTACAATTTTTCATCCTCATTCCACATCCTCTGCCACCCCAGACCATGGGAAATGCTTGTGAGTGATGTTATCAATCACTTGGCTCACTCACACACACACTGGGAGCACACAAGGCTCACTACTACCTTTTCCTTTGCCAGATATGACCAAGTTTGAGCTCAGGTGGTTCTGCAGGTAAGACACCTCCTCCCTCACCTGTATCTGCACCAGCCAAGCATTAAAACCTGCTGCAGACACAGCCCCGAGCTGAGCCAGGGGCAGCTTGGAGGGATCTAAAACAGTTAACAAGAACAGCTTTGTAATGGGGATAACTCATCCTCATCCCTCAGGTGTTTGGGGAATTCGTGTAGCATTTATTAAAAGTTGTTCTTTGGCAAGTCCCCTCCTAATCCTGCTGAAATAACAGCAAGTCACGTCCTGAGAGCCCGTGTTGGGAAATCCTCTGACTTCCTGCTCCTCACAGTTGTCTTTCACCTTTATCCTCCCATTTTCCCCATGCTGTTCCAACTCCATCAGCAGGATTAAAAGGAATGCTACAGGGAGATCATTGCTAAACAACCCAAATGCTGCAAGATCCCAGCAACAGGAGAAACAGACAGGGTGGGCAGAGGCAAGATCAGGGCATAACAAATCAAGCCAAGGATGTTTCCTTAACCTCGTCTGCCCATAGCTCAAATATAAACTGCCATAAGTATTAAATCTGAACACCACCACTCATTTTTAACTGTTCAAAACAGAATGGAATATAGCAAGATAAAACAAAATCTATTTGGCTGGGAGCTCTGTATTGCAGCAAATTCAGCTTAGAAAATAACTCAGAGTTGCTAAATGGTAACTGCTGCCCTCCTGTGTGTCCTGACTCCAGACATCCCCTCCCAGAGCTGCAGAGAGGCACAGGACAGGTCCCAGCCAGGCTGCACAAAGCACTTACCGAATTGTCTCAATAATTTCATGAGCAGCATCGTGGTGTTTGTCCTGAAATTAAATAAAAAAGACACGTCAGGTGCTGTTTATTAGGAGTTTACAGGAATCACAGTGTTTTTAAGGACACAGGTACCAAGCATACTGGGAAAGGAGTCTCTGAATTCCACCCATTAAAGCCATCAAAATGAGCCCTCCAAGAAAAAAAAAGGCTTTAGGAAATAATTTTTTCAAGTATCTCTGACTGATTTGAAGGAACTGTCATTCTACTTATTTCTTTGTCATTCCCTGCAGTCAGGGACTGCGTGGCTGGGAATGATGTGACTGAAGCCTTTAGGGATTATTGGATGCAGCAGGTACTTGACTGCAAGTTCCCAATGAACAGCTGATTCCCTTGGCCCAGCATCTGGCACAGGCTCCCAGCTCCAGATGGGCACTGAGATTCTCACCCAGGGAATGGCTTTCTAAAATAAAGCATCCAAGAAACAGTGGGAGCGGATGTCAGTGCAGGAAAAACATCCTCAGAGCACACAGAATATGCCTGGATATGCAGCCCTGCTCATGAACAAACCCAAAACTCCCAAACCTTGAATATCACACATCCACACCAGGGTGAGACATGGAGGTTTGCTGATTTCATCTTGGAGTTTATTCAGGGGCAACAGAAGCACAAGTGGCTTTAGCAAATTATTACATATTCACACTAAAAAGAGCCCTTGGAGCTGCACTTATATGCTCTATTGTACAACAAAAGTTCTATTTTAGGGAAGCCACAGGAGTTCCTTGCACACATTGATGCATCCAGCTTGTGAAGCCTTAGCTACCAGAGTCCATCTGCACAAAGCTGGGGTTATATTTAAACATTTGTTTCTGCAAGTGGCTTTGACCTTTTAATTAGGAGTTTTGTTTCTACAGCCTTTCCAGAAATACCCCTTTAAATAATTTCCCTTGTCTTGAGCTGCAGAAATGTCATTTCTGCAGAGTTACCAGGGGAAATTTGTAGCAAAGGGCAGAGACAGGTAACAAAGCAGAGGACTGGGGACAGGGGAAGGAAGGGAAGAAGATAACCACTAACGGTTGATGACAGAAAATGGTTGGATTATCTCATTTTCAAGACATGGAAGGACATGATCTGAGTCAAATGGAAGCATTTTCCATCAGTATCTCAGCTTTCCAATTTTCAGGAGGAAACACATTTTCCCTTGTATTACCAGTTCATGCACTGGGGATCAGCCAGGCCTGCAGAAGTTCTCATTCCATGAAACCTGTACACAGCCCTTTTGATGCCTGGGTAAAAGTCTCAGGACAGATGGACAGACAGGCAAGAATTTCTGGGGTCTGCCATCCTTCCAGTGCCTTAAAGGGGCTCATAAACAGGAGGGAGAGGAAATTTTAATACGGGGAGTTAGTGACAGGACAAGGGGGAATGGCTTCCACTGCCAGAGGGCAGGGCTGGATGGGATATTGGGCAGGAATTGTTCCCTGGCAGGGTGGGCAGGCCCTGGCACAGGGTGCCAGAGCAGCTGTGGCTGCCCCTGGATCCCTGGCAGTGCCCAAGGCCAGGTTGGATGGGGCTTGGAGCAAGCTGGGATGGTGGCAGATGGAACTAAATTATATTTAAGGTGCCTTCCAACCCAAACCAGTCTGGGATTCTGTACTAAAGCTATGAGAGAACACCATTTTACCAGAAAAAAGCTCTTCTTTCCAGATGACAAAAAGTTAACGCCAAATCTAGAAGTCACACAGAAGACTAAGCCAAGAAAACCAAATCATTCCAGCTACAACATGGAGAAGGAAAACCAGCCAACAGCAGTAGCCAGGACACTTGGGATGGAAGACACAGAGCCTGGAGCTGAGCACTGCCACATTTAACAACTTCCTGCTGCCACAGCAGCACCCCAAACATCACAGAGCACATCTGGGGCTGTGTTTCCTCCAGTCCCCTGGGCTGGGACAGCTCAAACCCTACAGAAAACAGCAGCACCCATAATCCAGTCTCCCAGGAATGTCAGGTAATTCTTTTGATAAATCTTGGCCTAGAAACCAGGGAAGCAACCAAACTAAAACCTGCTCCTACCTCTCAGTGCACAAATAAAAGAGAGTGTGTTCTCTCCTCTTTTCTCTGTGCATTGAAAGGAGGGCACAAGGAGGGAGGAGAACTTCTCTTTCTTCTCATTTCTTATCTGCCAAGTGTAAGAATAACCCAGGACAGCAGCTCATCCATAAACATCCCCCAGAAATGTTCACGTTTCATTCCATGCAGAATTATCCCAGCAGAGCCCCCTGGGCTGATCCAGCTCTCCCAGTAAACTGTGTTCCTGCAGAGTCAGAATTCACCTTATCAACATAAGCACATTATACTGGAAAAGTGAATTCAGGCTTATTCTGGCATAACCATTTCCTGGGAGGAAGTTCTATTCCCCACTGCTGGGGTTGGACACTTGCAGTGTGAGCAGAGCACATGAGAGACCTTTTGTAGGACAGGTCTTCATGAAAACACCCCTCTAAGTGACAAAAATTGTCTAATTAACAGATTCTTCTGTCTTGGGTTAAAAAGTAAAAAAAAAAAATCAATCTAAAAAATAATAATAAATGACAATTCACATCAACAACTACAGATCAGCCAATTTAAGTGACTTTGCACAACCTCATATGGAAACTCCAGGCAAAAGGGGCCCTTGAGCTTAGTTTGTGACATTCTCTAGGAATAAAGAAATCCAAACCAGTTCCACATCTACTGCTGCTGAACTTCCCATGCTGAAACACTTCCCAACTTGACTTCACTCTCCAAAAGACTTTGCCTAAGGAGAGAAGCTCCCAAGGTCTCAAGCAAGTCTTCCAAAAAAAAATAAAAATAAAAACCAAACCCAGTAGGATCTTGTACATTTCTTCAAAGCAGAGCTTGTTGTGGAAAATTGAGGGAAGGGGGGAAACATTTCTGAAGGGAATACAGAGCAGCTTCCCTTTTCTTAGAGAAACTTCCAGCCCCATTTCATCATTATGGTTGTATGATTTGATCAGAAAAGACACTGAGCAGCAACAGGCATCACATCTGTGTTCAGGCAACTGGTTATGGCACTGACAGAGAGTCTGAGGCAATCAAAAGGCAAATGGAATAGAAACCTTCCAAATCCTGACCCTGCTCCAGCCTCTGCCATCTGCCTTCCAAACTCCCCAGATTCTGATCCTGCTCCAGCCTCTGCCATGGACTTTCCAAACTCCCCAGATCCTGATCCTGCTCCAGCCTCTGCCATGGACTTTCCAAACTCCCCAGATCCTGTTCCTGCTCTAGTCTCTGCCATCAGCATCCCAAGGAGAGGCACTGGTTCAGGTCAGACACACCAGAGCTCAGAGCAGCAGCTTTAACCCGGGTCCCTCAGAGCCCCAGGGGATGAACACTGAATCCAGCAGCTTGGGAGCATGGGTGTGATTCCTGACAGCTCTGCTGCAGCACTAGCAGCCTGATCAACCCTACCCTGCTCAGCCAACAGCCAGCCTTGCCCCCCCAAAGTGCAAGGGGGGTGAAGCTTCTCCAATGCAGCCATGGGTCTGAGTTTGGGGTTTTTGGCTCAGTGCAGGTGGTTTACATTATTTTCCCCAGCTGCAGTGCCCATGACTCAGGTTGCAGGCAGGTTGTGCTCGTGTGTCGTGCTGGACTCTGACACCCACAGAGCTTTGGCAGTGGAACCTCCTGGGGAAGAGCCTCCCACAGATTCCATCAATCCTGGAATCCCGTGTGCAGAAGCCTTTTGGCCGAGGCTCAAGCAGCCTCTGTGTTCTGTTCCCAGTCACGAGATGAGATGATGCCACCACGGTGCTCCCTGTCACAAAGAGCAGCTCCATTCATCCTCCTCCTGCTCCAGGCAGCTCTCCCTCCCTCCCTCCTCCCTGCACTGGAGGGGATGGAGCACACTACGTGCTGCTCCTGGCCTGGATGTACTTTCCAATGTTCCTGAATTTATGTCGTCTGAGAGGCCCTTGGAATCTTCTGAGCCACATAAATGGAAGCTTTTCACAATCATCCTTATCTCTTTAATGTGGAAAGTATTTAAAGTAAAGAGCTGCAGTCTGCAGTAATTATTGAGACTGCCCAAAGCTCTTCACAACAAGTTTTAAACAAACCAAACTGAAACACACATTGAGCTGCTGCAGCCAACCCTCTCCAGCTGAACTTTTCACAGAGTTCTGGTCTTCAAGCTAAATGTTGAATTTTAAATTGAAACGTGAGTTCCCAGAGAAAGTTCAATAGTTTTTGCCAAGATATTTCATTGGAAAAAATAACAGAAAGAAAGCAGACACTTTCTCAAAAGTCACTTCAAAAGCATCCAACATTCTGTGGAAAACACTGGAGCACAGTTTCAGCCAGCAGGACTCAACAGCTTCACACTTCCGATTCTTACAACAGATTTCTCCAGCCACATGTTCCTACAACTCTGAGCACAGGACTTTGGAGCCAGGAACACCCCACTGCTGTAACTCTGAGCACACCAGTGCCCCCAGCACACAAAGCTCCTGTCCCACACACGCAGAGCTGAGTCCTCCCACAGACTCCAACTCCTGTCACCCTTCAGGCCACGGAGGTTGGACCACAGCAATATTCAAGAGTTCAATCTTTCCCTTCACCTCCTCATAAAAAAGACCTTTTGTGTAACCAAAGTCATTGTTGGGGACAGAGATGACAAATACCCTCAGAGACCCTTGTGACAAACAGCCTCGTTTATTGTCTTCATGCTCCTTATACAGGAGGTTCAAAACTCCCTCTCTCTGACAGGTGATAGGTCTGGCCCACACCAGACATTGGCTGAGACATCTGTGTATGTTTGAATCCAACCTACCTTTGTTCACCCAGGGGTTTGTTCCATCCCTAGGCTGGTCTCCCTTGGGGCCTGCCATGGCCAGGTTAACCTTGCAGCCCCAGATCGCTGCTACTGTGACACTTTTGTACCTTGCAGATACAAGAAGCCCTAATATGTGATTTGAAAGCCAAATAAGACAGTGCTCAAAAGCTCTTTCCAAATATGTATATTGAAGCAATCATTATCCTTTTCTACAATCACATTCCTTGTTTGTTACTCAAATTTAAAAATCACCAATATGACCAGAACTCAGTGTGCTGGGCACTGCCCAGGCTCCCCAGGGAATGGTCCCAGCCCTGAGGCTGCCAGGGATGCCCAGGGTGGGATTGCTGGGGGGTCTGTACTGATGATTCCTGAGGGTCCCTTCCAGCTCAGGAGATTCCAGGACTCAGCAGCACTCCCAGCTCTTCCTCTGCCACCCGGGTGAGGAAACTAAAGCAGCCCCAATAACACATATTATACACACAGAGATCACAGTGTGCATGACATGATCAGCACCAGCCACAGCTCAGTTATCTGTGCACAACTTTGTTCTACAAAGCACCAAATTCCTACTACAAACAGTCAAACCAGACACTTCCACAGAATACTCTACAAGAGCAAGGTAAGGAATTAATTAGAGTTTGCAACATTTTTGCCACAAGCTAGCTGTTGGAATGGTTTGTAATTCCCCTGAACACAAAGCTCTACACTCCTCCTCCATGTGTGGCTGCTTTGGTTACATCAAATTTTCAAACTAACATCCCTTAAGATACTTAAATTGCAAGATTTTGATTTAATTCTGCGTTCCAGTACCATATCCCAGACTCTTGGGTGTGTTTGTACAGAACAGTTAACCCCCAGTGCAACAATCCATAGTCTAAAGTGAATCTATAACCTAAAGCAACAGTTCTAAATGTTCTGGTTTCCATCCTCAAACACAAAGAACTTGTTCAGTTAAATTGGGCAGCCAGCACTGCCTGGAGCAAGAAACACCACCCCAGTGCCCTTCCAAATTTACATCTTTTTTTTATTTGGATTCTTCTTATGAAGCTGTGTTTTGCCTTAGGATAAGCCTAAATTGGAGCTTGAGGGTGAACACTATATTTTTCTAAATGTTATTTCCCCACAAGCCAAGTTACACCTCATCCAGGCTGGACAGGGCTTGGAGACTCTGGGGTAGTAGAAGGTGTCCCTGCCCATGGCTGGGGGTGGGACTGGATGAGTTTAAGGTCCCTTCCAACCCATATCTGGGATTCCATGATTCTCTGAAAGTGGGATCTTCGTGAGATCTGATCATCTACACAGCACAGGTAGTGGAAAAGGTAGCCCAAAAAGCCTTCAGACCTGAGCAGCAAACAAATGGTTTGAAAACCTGGATAAGTTCTTGCAAAAATGAAAAGGAAACACAGCTCAGGCCCCTTCAATCTTCCACTCTCCCAGCACCACACAGAGACTTTTATGACCCCTTATCTCCTCTTCATAGGCAGGAACATTTCTGGGCATAGCTTTGGCTCCTACACTAAACTGTCCCACACTAAAGCAACCCTTGCCCTTTCAGAACCAGTTCTAACTCACCAGACCACGCTTCCTCCCCTAAAAACAGGCCAGGTGACCAAAGCAGCTCTTCAGAAATGTGAAAAGCAGCTGTGGTCAAGCAGGGGCAGAGCAGGAGGGACAGATCTCCTACAGCTTTCTCCTGTCCACCAGATGTGTGAAAACCAAAGCTGAAACAAAGCAGTTACAAATAAATCAATGGCAACACTTGTGTACCTTTTAATGACCCTGCCTGGATGCACTTCCAGCACTCCAGTGTAACACCAGCTCCCCTCAAATCCTGAACACTGACCCCACTCATGGATTAACAGAAGTCATTTGGATTTGCCAAATTCTGATCTCCACACGACCCATTTAACTCACAAAACAAAAGAGGTCAGTCCCACCAGCCCCTGGGCTTAAACAACAGCTTGGTTGCCTGCAGTGGCAGCTCTCTCTCCCCAGGCAGCAGTCCATAAATCCAAAGGAGAGGATGTTACAGCTGCAGACAAGATGGTTAGCAGAGATCAAAAAGATGGATTAGGAAAAGCCAATCAATCTTGCAGAAGGCTGGTGGGACAAATGCCTCTTTCAAGCCCCTCGCTTGCCTCCATCTGGGAAGGATGATAAGGGTTTCTCTGGACACCAGGAAAGGCAACATAGCCACTGCAGCTGCAGCTTCCCTGGGAGCCAGGAAAGATCCACCATTCTGTGTGGCACACGGATGCCCTCACAAACCAGGAATTTCAGCCTGTCAGAAGTTTGTGTTCCTCCTCCCACAGGGTTTAATTTCACATAACCCACCTGGAGAGACCCAGCAGCACAGTCCCCCTGCCCAGAGCAGGTCCATGTCCAACACACCTGAACACAGGGTCACAAGAGTCTGTGAGAAGCCAAAGCACTGCCAGCCACTGCAGCAGCCAGGAGCTGCTCAGTGAAGGGAAGATCTCGGGGTCCATGTCCTGCCAGCTCTGTCTTCCACCACTCTGCATTTTAGGTGTTTGCCTTGTGTTCAAACACCAGTTGAACCTTGACTAAGGGAAAGGTAAAGCCTGCTCCATGCAGTATTCCATATTGGATAGAGAGACTCAGTTCCATATTACCAGATTTTATCCCAAATCAAGATTGTGCCATTTTATCTTCCATAGCAGCAACCATAGCACAATTTTTTCTTACCAAGAGAGACAAGGACCAAAAGTTTCCTCTGAACCACCCAATTACTGTCATTCCCTTACTCAAGAAAGAACAAGGACATTGACAAGAATACAATTTTATTAGAATGTATAAAAAGAGATCTCCTGCAGAGAACACCTTGTATCCATACTTTTCCTCTCAGTTTCGAGGAAGAAAAGACAAGGGAAGGAACAGCTCCCAGGACTGCGTTTGGAAGCCCATTTCCCACACAGCAGGAGGCAGACAAGCCTGAGGTAGTTTCAGTCGTTTCTAAGTTACTGTCACACAAAACCGAAAAGAAAACATGGTGGTCACTATGGCCTCCTTAACGGCTACATAAGGACATTTAAATAAAAAGAAAAGGTTGGCCCAAGATCCAAAATAAACTAACAAAGGAAACAGACATTGGGAAAGAAGATCCAAACTGCTCTGGATAATCATTTAGCGTGGTTCCAACAGGGACTGCACTTTCACTGCTGCTACTTCAACCACAGTAACACAGTTCTGCCTTTCCACGCAGCAATCCCAACTGTTGCTACAGACACTGCACAGATGCAGGAGGGAATGGTTCCCCTGGTACGTGCAGGAGGGGCTGTGCCAACCCACTGACATGCAATCAGCCTGCAGGAGTGCTGGAGGCACACAGGACAGTCACAGCAGGATGAGCTTCCCCAGCGTGAGCTGCACAAAGGAGGTAATTCCACTATGCAAAAAAACAGTTTAAAACAATGTTTATGTTAGATTACATAACAATGTATTCTAACATAAACAGAATACATAGGGGAATGCAATTATTTTTGTAAACCAGCAATTCACTGGTGTGTCCTACTGCCCTCCCAGGTGAGTTTCAGGCAGTGACACACCCTGCCCACATCAAGGGAGCCGGAGGCAGTGGGCAGGTGCTGTGCTGATCCCATGTGCACATGCACAAGAACCCAACCCTGGGACAGGGGGAACTGCTGGGCTTTCACTCCCTGGGACAGGGGAAGGCAGCCCTGCCACCATTTCACAGACAGTTTAACCCCCCCCAGCCACCTGCCCTGCCACCACTTCCCCAAAAGTCACCTCTTGCTCTGGGCCAGCAGTGCCTGTGCTCCCACACAGCAAAGGCAGGGGAGGCCTAAACCAAAACTAAACCTTTGTGGGGCTTTGGCTCAGCTCCCTTTCAACCAGACCAGCTCACAAACACTGCTCCAAGGGTGACAGCAGCTCAGGCACAGGGGAACTGAGATGACAGGAGTCATTTCTACCTGCAGATGTCCAGGCTGCAAACCTGCACCTCCCCAGGAGCCACAACCTGTGCTAGCAGGAAAAAACCCCACCCCTGCAGGTCCAGGGAAGCACAAGACATCTCTGATCATCCACACTGCCAGAAACAAACCTGCGCACAGAACCCAAGGGAAGAATGAACACAGTCACAAATTGCTGAAATTGTGGTGCTGAAAGCAGCCAGCATCTCCTTCTCAAGCCCAGGGTCTTCCCACACCCTTGGTGGGAGTTGGGAGGAAGCTCATGGCACAGCCTGAGCCCCATCTCCTACCGGGAAAACTGGTGAGACAACAGCTTAAATAACCACTTTACATTCTGTAAATATAACTCAGCCTTGGACAGCTCAGAAATTCTGCTCCTACTTAACACACAAATATTTCACATAACAGAAATTAGCAGTAAAACCTTGTACTCTTTCTGAAGCCCACTTCAGTGTGGCAAGGAGTTTTGTTAGGTTTTAAAAAAAATTATAGATATATATATGGGTTTCCTTTATAAGCTTCAACTTGTGGAGCAGAGCAGTGATTCAGTGGAGGTTCTGAGCAGCACACATCAACTTCCAGCCACCAACCATTTCCACAAGCTTTTACTTTAAAGACTTATAAACGACCCTACAGTATTACAATGCATTCTTTGCAGATTGCAGAATTTCAAATGACTGTTTGCTGTAATGAGCAGGGATGGAAGCCAAGTAAGATCCACAAAGACTCCAAATCCAGCTCTCTGAGCCAGCACCTGATCTCCAGGTCTTGTTGCCAACAGACATGGGAACCAGAGGGAACCACCCACAGCCCAGTGGGAATCCAGCTGAGGAATGAACGAGAACCCTCAAAACCTCACAGTTGTTAGCATTTTAGAAGTGTCAAATATTAATAATATTGCTGAGCTCCAAGAAATAAATGACACATTAATGCCAAAACCTAGGAAACTGCCCTTCACAGTACACAGAAAATAACAAAGAAACACTATTAAAACCTATTAATTTTCATTAAGAAAATTCATTCAGATCTTTCTGTAGCATTTGGTTCAGAAAAGTGTTCCAGTGCTCCAATTATTTGTCTTCAGTAGTTCCTTAGATTTTTCATCCAACACTACAAACTTCTTTCAGTGTAAGTATTTAGAAAATTCTCATTCACTCATGAAATGAAACAAACCAAAATACTCTGAACAGGAACCTTTTCGTTATTCACAGATCTGCTCCTATCTATGAAACCATCATTTCCTGCTGTAAAAAATACTCACCCTCTTCCTATGCTCTAAAAATAGTCCCTACTTGATTTGATAGCTCTAGCAGCATGTGGCCAACTTTTTTATTCAGTTTTATTTCTTGTTCTTCTTCAGAGTTAGTTTGGTCTTTAATAATTACCATGAAAGTAAATATGTTCACAATTCCTAACATGAACTTTTCCTCCTTCTGTTAAGAAGGAGAAAATAATTGAAGCAAAAATATGTTGAGACACTTCATGATTATCAATCTGTGATAAAAGACACTGCAAGAGACAAAAAAATTCACCCCATCCCTGGTCCTTGTGTTGATCATCACAGTGCAAAACCTTAATCAGACAGTTAAAGGTTAACTCAAAGCAGGAAGAAAAAAACACAAGTCAATGAGAAAGGGGGAAAAGAAAGAAGGAAGAGTACAAAAGTAGACATATGCAACTCTGGGGAGAAGAGTGATTAAATCCCCCATAAATCTCACATACCAAGAGGTAAGATATTTTGCCTTAATTCCCAGAGGCAGCACAATTCAGTCTCATATCTGAGACTTGAAAGGATCATCATCTCCATATACAATAAGGCTGCCATGAAGGACAAGAGCTGGAGCTGCGTGTGGGGGCATGGATTTCCCTTGGCACACTGAAAGCTTTCAGTGCTGTGTCCAACTGGAGCTGATGGGTGAATTTTTAGGTAGATAAATTTGAATTGCCTGAACTGCAACTTTGGCCGGGACAGGAACATTAATCCTCACTCATCTGCTGATGAATGAAAGGAGGGAAACAAGCAATCTTGGACAGCTACTCTATCTTTCAACAGTTGCCTTTCAGATCAATCAGTTATGTAAAAAAATAAATACTAGTGTGGTCTTCAGATGCAAGAAGAGAGACCAACTTTTACTTTTCAAACTGGGGAAAAAACGTCTGTTAACCGAACTCATGATTTATCTTGTATCAAACTGGTCAGAGCTTGGAACAAAAGGAGTTTGAGAACTGAACAAACACCGATTGTCACTCGGGGCAAGTTCTACTTCAAAGGGAAAAGCCCAGAAGGAAACTGCTCTTGTGTGCTGCCCACGTGCTGCACAGTTATCGCTGTAGGGCTTGTCTGCCCCCCAAGAGCACACCCCTGAGTCCCTCTGCACTGGGGAAAAAGGCAGAAAAAATGATGTAACTGTGTCAACCCTGTGATCTGCTGGGCAGTAGAGAAACCCAAGTGCTTTTGAAATGACTGAGTCAATATTTCCCAGTTTCACACTGCTCGCTCTCCCCACTCCAGGTGTTTTTACAACTGGGGAGGGCAAGCAGAGAGAGAGACATGCTGAGAAATCGGAACTGTGTTTAAGTGTTCAAACCTTCCCTTCACTAGACAAGCTTTTCTAAGTGATTAGTCATCCCCACAAGCATTTCCCAACAAGCTGCATCAACAGCAGCGGGGAAAACCCCCCAGACTCAGCCAGGGCTGCCGAATTTCTGGGCGATTACTCAGGAGTGAGGAGGTTTTTGCCTGGCAAAGGCAGAGCAACAGTTTCCTCCTGTGCCTCCTTTGTAGGGCCGGCTGCCCCGGGCAGGCCCTGACTCACATTTCACTGAGCAGGGCAGGGGGGCCGCCTCTGAAAACACTGCAACATTTTTTTCCAGCCCAGCTATTTCCAGCGATCCCGTTCCCACAGCCGCCCCACACACAGCTCCACAGGCACCGACACTCCCAGCCGCAGGGAGGATCTGGGGGGCTTCACCTTCCTCCTCCAGCACAGGCTGTGATGAGCAGGATCCCAGGGAAAAACCAGGAGCACGTGCAAAACGTGTTTTGCATCAGCTCATCCCACAGGAGCGCAGTGGGGTATGGAATAAGGACGAGATGGATCTGTGGCAGAGAGCAGGATGCACAGGACCACCCTCAGCAGCAGGGCAGCTCCAACCCCAAGGGAACAATTTAGCTCGTCTTTAGGTCCTTCAATTCATCTACAGCACCATTCCATGGAACTCAAGTGCTGAGCTGCCTGGAAAGTCAAGGCCAGGCATCACAGAAACTCTTCCCAGGAAAGCTGAGTGACACGCACAAAAAAGAGGATTAAATTCTCAAGCAAGGTTTGTTATTCATCTCCACCGTTGATCTTTAATTTCAAAGGTGACAATCCCCGCCGGGCTGTGATTTTCATTAACACTCCCTGCCCTTGAGGTCTCCCTGCACAGCACATTCCTTTGGTGACAGAATGGTATCAGCTGGATCACACCAGTAGAGACGAAAAAAAAGAAAAAAAAACCCAAAACCCACATTCTGCACCCTCCCACCTGTACAAAATCTAGTAGTAGGAAGCTTGTATCCCATTACTCCCAGCAGCAGCCACACACACACCTCCAGGTGCAGGTTGATGATCTGACAACACTCAGTTAGAAAAGGAGAATTTTCTTGCCATCACAGGTGAGCAGAAACTCAGCAGTAAGGATGAGGAACACAAACAAATAAATTAATTATTCAAGCCAGACTTCTCATCATAGGTGCTAATTTGGAGGTTTAAGCTCCAGCAGCTCAGGGCAGAGGCACCTCACACTGGTAAGATGTGCACAGTGGCACAATCAGGACTGTACCCTCCTGGGAGGGAGTCAAAGGCTGAAAGAAGGGAATTGGTAGATGGAAAAAAAAATTGTATTACCATATGGTAACTAGGGCAGAAGATTAATTCTTGGCTATGAGGGTGGTGAGGCCCTGGCACAGGTTGCCCAGAGCACTTGTGGCTGCCCCATGCCTGGAAGTGTCCAAGGACAGCTTGGACTGGGCTTGGAGTAACCTGGGATAATGGAAGGGGGTGGAACAAGATAGGCTTCAAGGTCCCTTCCAAGCCAAACCATTCCATGATTCCATGATCCTATATCCCAAGTACAACCCTCCTGGGATCCCCAGGGGCTGCAGGAGGAGTTCCCAGGTGCTGTCACAACTCAGCCCCCTGGCCCTCACAAGTCAGAGAGAGGGGAACACAACCCACAACAACCTGATGCACATGGATACCTGCAGCCACCTTCCATGGGAAGGTTCCAGCAGGGAACAGAGCACAACAGGAAATGTCTCATCCTGAAACTGGAAAGGACTTGCACCCTGTTGAACGTGACGGGCAGTGAGTCACCTGCAGCCAGCAGGGCCAAGGACACGGTGCCACAAGAGCCCTGCACAAGCAGGCCCTCCCTCAGCACCTGGCTGTGCCTCCTGTCCCTGCTCAGCACTGACACTGATCACTCTGCCAACCCCAGCAGTGCAGGCCTTAAGCAGAGCAAATGAATGAAGCACAGTGTCCTCTCTGACAGACTGCAAACAGGCTTTTCCACATTCACCAACTCTGTGCTGCAATAGGGTGCAGCCCAGCAAACATCGATTTTGGGGACAGTGATCAGCTTCAGCAGCTCTGAACCTCCTGTTGCTCATCTCTCTGTGCAAGCAATCCCTCTCTGGTGCCACAGATATATCAGCAGAACCCTGCCAGACCAGACTGCAGAGCGGATCCACCCCACAACATCCCCACCCTTTTCCCCCTCCCGCACACACAACAGCCTGCGACTCTACGCAGGAACTTGTCAGGAGTTCAAAGTACAGCCTGAGACACCTCACAGATCAGGCAGATCTTATTGTGGTATAAAACGAAAAATGTCTACATTTAAACCTAATCCAAATTCAATTTTAGCTGTAGTAAAAGTCAGAGACAAGAGAATGAACCATTTTAAGAAAAATTCTCAGGGAAAAAAAAGCTAAATATCTGCAAGTCTTAAAACTACACAAGGGGATTTCACTTTACCCCTTGTACCCTTCAGATCTAAGGCATGAGTACCAAGTTATCCTTAGCAATACTTTAATTACAACTGAAAATGCCATCCTCCACCAGCAGTAGCCTATTTAAGACCAGTTAGATCCATTAAGTCCGGTCTCTCACCCAAATACTTCCTTTATCCAGGCCTGTATCTTTTGTAGCATCAAAATTAAATTTTAACACAGTATCTCTGGCCTCTTGACAATCTGGCACGGGCGAAAAATGAGGCAGGTACGTGGGAGCCGAGGAGTTAACCAAAACACAAAAGAGTACACTCACTTCAGCTCTGATTAAGCGGGGCAGTCACAAAAACAGAGGTCAACATCAGAAAATATTTTGTGAGTCATGAGGAGAGATTACTCACCATGCACTATTCAACTTACTCATCACAGTGTGGCACGGCCAGCACGGCTCACCACGGCTTCATTAGGGCACCGTGGCCTTTCCTTTGAGGCGGCGGAAGGCGGGGGAAGGAGCCGCACTTTCAGTTTTGTGTGGAAGCCAGTGGGAGGCTGGAGCTGCACCACCGCCGCCGCTCTCTCTCCTCCCACGGCCCTAATTAGACTCGGAGGGAAATACATGTTTCACATCAGCCTCCCCGGCTCTTTTAGCATCCCAACAAGCGCCGGGTTGTCAGCCGGGCTATTATCCGGACTCAGCAGTCTGGAGAGACCCCACTTTTCCTATTATACACGAAATAAGCAGCAGCACAGCAATAAAGAGACGCGGTATTAATCCAGGCGCCCATTAATAGGAGAGACCAGCCTTCTACGCAGCAACACCGACGCCGCTAATTTAAGATGTAGTAAGAGCATAAAAATAGCCAAGTTACTCAGGGCAGGGTTACATCACACCACGGAGCCTGGGCACAGCAGGTTCACACTACAGAGCCTCGGACGTTGGGAAAGATGACTCCCTGCCACTGCTGCTGCTCTCACCAAAAATAACCGGCCGGGACCGTGAGTTTCCCGTTCCCTTTCCCTCCAGCTCTCCTCGGAAAACACATCTCACGGAGTACAACAGCAAGCAACCAGAACGATGCTAAATAAAACTCCTTGAAGCGTGGTGTGGGTTTGTTTTTTTTTTTCCCCTCCCCTCAGCTATCCCACCTTGCTTCCTCGGAACCACGAGCGGTGAAACTAAGAAATGTTCTGCTTACGTCAAAGCGAGCCGAGCTCTCCCGGCAGCGCGGGGAAAGCGCGGCTGCAGTTCAGCAGAGCACGATGTCAGCAGGCCAAGCGCTGCCACGGACACAGGGATTTGTTTGCAGAGCCCCGGGGTTGAGCCGGAGCCGCGGCCAGCGCCGGGCCGTGCGTGTGTGCGAGCACGGCTGGCCGCTGCGCTGCGCTCCCCGGGGCTGCGGGGCGCGATGCTGCTGGCTCCGGGTGAAACATCCGCTCGGGAATTGCTATGGAAAAGCTGGCAATGCTAAGCGGACGGTTCGGTGGCAGGACGTTTGGGGTTTGTGGTATTTCTCAGTACATGGCGGGGATCAAACCCCACTACCACCATCATCACCCCCATCCGCTGCATTTCCGATTAATTGAGAAGAAATTCTATTTATTCCACCATTCTCAAAACCAGCTGCTCAAGTTTTCCCAAATCAACGGAATCCTTATTTCCCATGCTGCAAGACACGTTTCACCCTTCAAATAAAGGGCGAGGGGTTCGGTTTTTCGGGTTTTAAGCCTGTAGGAATCTCTGTAAACAGACATAAAACCATCCCTCCCTCCCAGAACAATCCCTATCCCGCGTAATCTTTAACCTCCGCTTCACACAGCCCGCTCGGGGAGGTGGGGGGGACACGAGTTAATATTTGGCGAGGAAAACCGAACTCGGACATCGCTTGTACTTTCAGTTTCTGACAATTTGAGCAGAGCGCGCGCCCGCCAACACTGACAGAGCTGCCCAAACAGGAAAGGCTGCGTTTAACCAGTGTGTGCTGGGAGACACGCCGGGAACAGCACGCCAGCCTGCATGGAGGATGTTTTGGAAAGGCACGGCTGCAGCAGCAGCCCCGAAAGGCAGGCGGCACAGGAGCAGGCAGCCGTCTCCCCCTGCCACGAGTGATATATTCCTAATCGCTCACGCACAAGCGATTGCCAAAGCGAGCAACAACATCAGCAGTATCAGCTGCCCCAGCCTGTGCGTCCCAGCGTGTTCTCGCCGGGAAACGGCTCACGTACACCAGCACAGCCTGGAACGCAGGGATAATCAACAGTGCCTGCGCCAAGTAAACATATAGAGAGACGTTTAGCCTTTGCAAACTGTGCTCCGAGGGGCTACACGCAGTCAGGGAGAGAAATTGCTCAGGGGTTGATAGGAAGCCTACACACATCCAAAAATACCCTCCCCGGAGCCTTTCGGCTCTCGTGGGATTGTCACTAATTTGAACATGGACATTGTTATCAAGGTCACACATCGCTCGTCCGGGCTCCGGAGAAAGTCAGGCAAGTTAGGGGAAAACGCCACTCGGTAGCTAAGCAAGGACAAGTGACATTTTATTTGGAAGCACGGGGATTGCGGCTGGCTCGAATTCTGCTCGGGATAAATAAAAGGGGAGCTCCAAGGGCACGGCTGGAGGGGAACTGGCGGCAGCCCCAGACACCAGCGCTGCCTCCAGACCCACAACCGCCGCTGGCCGCTGTTTATTCCCACTCTGCGGCTGGTCCTGGGAGTCCCCACGACCACCCGAGGCCATCCATAATTTAAGCGCTATTCCCCCATCCAGAATCCCTGGATTCCACCCCGCTCGCAGCAGCACCGGTTATTAACCAGTTACACGAGCCCAGCGCGAGGAAAACACGAAAACTTTTCATTAACCAGTCCTCCTCCTCCCCGCCCTTCGGTTTAGTCAACCAATTATAAAATGAAATTGGGGATTTGACTTCCAGGCGAGCAGCGGCGGCACCCGGGGCCGGGGCTCCGGGGGGGTTCCCGCACGGGGGGCGATCATC
>VXBQ01013902.1:133782-144405 GCA_013400175.1 Phainopepla nitens
GTGTGACACACGTGTGACAAGGCCAGGGTGGCATATGAGAGCAGGACAGGCTGCGGTGTGACACGAGTGTGACAGGGCCAGGGTGGCACATGAGAGCAGGACAGGCTGCGGTGTCACACGCAGGTGACAGGACCAGGGTGGTACATGGCACATGAGAGCGGTATGGGCTGCAGTGTGACACACATGTGACAGGGCCAGGGTGGCACCTGGCGCATGGGAGCAGGACAGGCCATGGTATCACATGCATGTGACCGGGCTAGGGCAGTGCATGGCACACAAGAGCAGGATGGGCTGCAGTGTGACACATGTGTGACAGGGCCAGGGTGGCACCTGGCACATGGGAGCAGGACAGGCTGCAGTGTCACATGTGTGTGATGGGGCGAAGGTGGCACATGGGCACAGGAAGGGACCGGCCACATCGTCATGCATGTGACAAGGGGAGGGTGGCACATGGGAGCAGAAACGTTGTGGCATGACATGTGTGACAAGGCCAAGGGTGGTACAGGAGAGTAAGATGGGCCATATTGTCACACGTGTGACAGGGCAAGGGTGGCACACAGCACACAGGAGCAGGATGGGCCACACTGTCACACATCAGACAGGGGGAGGGTGGCCATGGCACTCAGGGTCTGTGTAAGGGTGGAGCACCCATGTGACAGAACAAGGCTGGGACCCTCCATGGGACAGCGTGGGGCTGGCACGAGGCGCTTGGGAGGGTGCCAGGCTGGAACCCCATCATGACACAGCCAGGGTGGCATATGGCACCCAGTGATGCCGCACACGAGAGGCAAGGATGGGACCCTCTGTGTGACAGCACCAGGCCAGCATGGGACATTGCAGGGCTAGGTCTCTCGTGTGGTGGTGCAAGGCTGGCACACAAATGTAATGGCACAGAGCTGGCACACATTTGATGGTGCAGGGCTGGCACACATGATGGCACAGGGCTGTCATGCTTGTGGTGGCACAGGGCTGACACACACGTGATGGCACAAGGCTAGCACACATGATGGCACAGGGCTGGTACGTGTTTGATGGCACAAGGCTGGCACACATGATGGTGCAGGGCTGGCACACATACGATGGCACAGGGCTGTTACCCTCGTGATGGCACAGGGCTGGCACACTCGTGATGGCACAGGGCTGGCACACATATGATGGCACAGGGCTGTTACCCTCGTGATGGCACAGGGTTGGCACCCTCGTGTGAGGCCAGGGTGTGCTCATGGGTCACTGGACCAAGCCCCCGAGCCCACATGGCTCTGGTGCATAGTCTGCACACCGGTGACGTGTGAGCTTTGCCCGGCACCACACGGTCACGGTCACAGTCCTGGGGGCTGTGTGGCACCTGGGGCACAGACGGGGCATCCCCGTCGCACACGGCCCTGTGTGCCAGGCTGGGCAAGGTGCCAGGAGGAGCTCTACTGGCATGGGGGAGCAGAGGTGAGCCCGATGGGGACAACGGGACAGGGGGACACGGGGACAGAGGAACGTAGGGAAGGGGTCCATCAGCCGCAGACACCAAGCACTGGGTGCCGAGAGCAGGACGCGCGGCATCGGGAGCTGCAGCCTCGCAGCACGGTGTAACCTGAGAGCAGGGCTGAGCGCACCCCAGCCGGGCAGCGACAGAACCGGCAATTGTCCTGGGTGGGGGCTGAGAGCGGTGACACCGCCCTGCATCTCTATAGCGGCCGGGGATGGGCTCAGTGACAGCATTTTGCATGTCTATAGGTGCCCGCAGGGCAGGGTGACACCGTTTGCATGTCTAAAGGTGTCCAGCTGGGAGATAAAATCAGGCCGGAGCTTCCTCCTTCACAGTCTTTTGGGTGATAATTTCCCTCTTCTGGGGACATGCGCATGCCCTGGGGTATGGCAGGGACATCTGGGGGCCCTGCCACCCTGTCCTGAGGCATGGGGATATCTGAGTGCCCTGTGATCCTGCCCTGCCCGGGGTTATAAAGACATTCTTGGGGCCCTGCCACCCAGTCCTGGGACCTGAGGGTATCTGTGTGCCCTGCCCTGGGTTTTGGGGGTATCTGGGGGCCCTGCCACCCTGCCCTGGGACCTGAGGGTATCTGTGTGCCCTGCCCTGGGTTTTGGGGGTATCTGGGGGCCCTGCCACCCTGCCCTGCACTCCGAGGGAAGAGCACCCAGCACCACCACAGCACCCACAACTTCCTCATGGCATCTGCTCACAGCGCTCTGCCGGAGGGGCCCAGGGGACAGTGACACCGTGCTGGGTGCCATGCTCCATCTGAGGGCTGCAAGAGCAGCTGGGAGCCAGTGCCTGCTGGGGATGAGCATCCCTGCAGGACAGGAGCATCCGAAAGAGGTGCCCATAGCCCAGCTGGGCATGGGTGAGCCCAGGATCTGACCTGCAGCTGGGTCCAGCAGAGCCAGATGGCACCTGGAAGGAAATCCAGTCCTTCCCCATCAAACTGGTGCTGGAAGTTGTGCTGGGAGCTGCTGCCCTGCGATGCCAGTGTGGGCTGGGAACTTTTCCCCCCGGGGTTCCTCACTTTCTCAGCCAAAGACAAATAAACACAGCTTGGGGCAGGATGCTTTTGCCATCTGGCTCTCCTGGCTGTTGTCCCCAGTTCATGAATCCCATAGTTCTTTTATTCTGCTGGAGAGGATGTGCTCAGCCATGCTGGGGAGGTCGAGGGTCATGGAGCTCAGCTTTGGTGCCCCTGTGTCAGTGCCATCACATCCACTCCACTCCTGCTCTGGGATGTGGCTCCAGGGCCAGGAAAAGGCTCCTGCATTCAGTGAACCTTTGCAAATCCTTTGGGATGGAGATATGGCATGGAGACATCGAGTGTCTGGGCTGAAAACTGAAACTGGCAACGTGCTTGGGGTCACTGCCTGGGGCCCTGTGCTCCACAGGAAGGCAGGGAATGCACCCTGCCTGACATGCATCCAGAGCCAGCGAGTGCCAGAGCGGGATATTCCCTGCAGAGGGATTTTGTACATTATTTAACACCTGTATTTCCTGACAGGTCTCTGCCTTCAGCAGAGACAGGAGCTGTTTATTGGGGGCAGCTGCACAGCTCCGTGATGGGGGCTGGGATGTGCCCCTGCTCCTGTCCCCATGGCTGTTCCCTTATCCAGAAACTGCTCCAAGGCCGGCTCCAAACTCATCCACTTCCCTCTTTGTATCCTTTTTCTCCCCCTTAAATGTCTGTACATGCAGAAAACTCCATAGCTAGCAACGCTTTTCTAAGGAAAACACTAAAATCATCAAGTCAGCAGTGTTTAAACTGCTCTGACTGCCTCTTAAATAATCAATTCATTTTTAATTAGCTTACCACAAAAATTCCATTAAATTTAAATAAATAGACATGGCAGGAGTTCTCCAAGGCACAGCGGGCTCCATTTAAAGAATTCTCTTTGAGTTCGTTAGGTTGGTCTTTAATCAGTTTGTCGTCCAAGTCCTTGTGTGGCCCAAGCAGGCTCCTGGGCTGCTAATAAAGAGTAATGGAAGCTTCCAGGATTTCCCAGATGAATCCCGACCATCTGGCCACCAGGCAGGGGTGCAGAGCTGGAGCTGATGTCTCCTGGCAGGTAGTGGGGAGTGGGTCATTTGAAGCACTTGCCTGAATCAGGACATCTTTTCTGATTTCTCTGAGTTTTACATCTGGAAGAAGAGAGGGAAGCAAGGAAGAGCAATGCCCTTTTTTCTGCTGGTTCAGTGAGTTGAAGTGGCCCCTGAGAGATGTGAGAATCCACAAGAGCTGGGAGCCACTCTGTCCCCTTGAACAGCTCTGAATTTTTGCATTTTGGGTGTCTTGGAGGTCTAAAAGAAATCTCAAGAGGGACTTCTGACCAGAGCATGCAGTGACAGGACAGGGGAATGGCTTGCCACTGCCAGAGGGCAGGGTTAGATGGGATTTGGGGAAAAAATTCCTCCCCGTGAGGGTAGTAAGGGCCTGGCAGAGGATGCCCAGGGCAGCTGTGGCTGCCCCTGGATCCCTGGAAGAGTCCAAGGCCAGGCTGGACATTGGGGTTTGGAGCACCCTGGGACAGTGGAAGGTGTCCCTGACCATAGCAGGGGTGGCACTGGGTGGGCTTTAAGGTCCCTCCCAACCCAAACCATTCCCTGATTCTCTGCCCACTCACCCTGTGCTCTCCTGCAGCTCCTCTCTGCACTGCAGCAGGACACGCTGGGTGCTGCCAGGGTTCCAGAGGCCCAGGATTTTCCAGGGACACTAGGCAGTGACCTGCAGCATTGGCCCTTCCAGAGAATCAAAAATCCACTTCCAAATCTGCCAGAGTTGGATTTTTCTTGTGTGGAGGTTTGTGGGGGGAGAGGTTCCCATCTCCTCCCCAGGTGTGCTGATCCTGCTGCATCCCCCGGCTGCAGCTCCTGGCTCCAGCTGGCACAATTCAGAGCTGAAATTTTTTTATCACCACCAGATGAACCAGTTTGGATAGGGAGGAATGGGGAAGCTCTGCACAGCTTTGTGCATTTAACTCCACTCCTGTAGCACTGGAAAAGAGATTTTTCCCTGGCAAGAGTGTACAGTGGGCAGCTGGTGCCCACAGGCAGCTGGGCATCCCTCCTGCCCTGCTGCTCCCACATCCCACCTCTGCTCCCACACAGCCCCAGGCAGGAATCCCCCAGAATGGGGGTCCCAACTGTGGAGGCGTGGGGGGACACAGGGAGGGCATTAATGCACCAAGGACACTTTGCACGAGCAGTGCTCTGACACTCTGTACACAAACCACAAAGTCACCTCTGGAGCTCATCCCACCCTGGGGTCACCCCCCCTTGGGCTGTGGGGTCGGCGTCTGTCGTGTCCGTGGGTCCACTGAGCCTCGGGCAGGGCCAGTGCTTGGCACAGGGGCTTGAGGTGCACATCAGCTCCTCTGATGTGAAGCTGCCTTCCAGCAACAGCTCGTCTTCAGCATTGACCCAATTTAGCTGACAATAACAAGCTGGATCACGAGGCAGGTTAGTGCAGGCAAGTTTGTTCCCATCAGATCAAATATCCCAGCCAGAGCCCCGGTGGCAGGGCAGGATGCTGGGGGTCCATAGCCCCAGGGATGGGGTCAGCTCCCTGCTCCAACACCCCGCTCTGATGGCCATGCACAACTTCCCTTTCCCTCACGCAAAATGCCCCACGTGCAATTTTCCGAGCTCCACTTTAATTTCTTGGGATCAGTCCTGCATGGCACCAGGGAGTTCCCTTCCACACGATAGAGCAACATCTGTCCTTTCCATCTGTCCTGCCAACTCTCTGGGCCAAATCTCTCCCAGGATGCTCTGGCTGCAGTTGCCACAACAACAAAGTGATGCAACAGTTTCCTCTGCACTGGGAGTCCTGGTGATAGAGAGGACCTGGGGCGGGTGAGGCATCAAAGCTATGCTGGTGCCAGTGGAGGCCCAGACAGGACAAAGCCACTTGTGGCTGTCAGCGTCCCCTTTTGGTCCTGGAACTGGTCTCAACTGATCTCAAATTGGGTTTGAGCCCAGTTTGGGAGCTTTTTTGCCCTAGGGAGACGTGGCTGCTGCTGCTGCTGGAGCCTTCCTCACACAGAGATGGGAGCACTGTACATGAGGAGCTAGAGCCCCAGATTCAGCAAGGAGCAAGATGGACAAATTCAGGGATACCTACTGTGCCAGGCACAGCTGGTGGCAGAGGAGTCACCTGCTCAGCCCCCCGGGAGCAGCCCTGAACCCCAGGGAAGTTACCAGCAATGTTTTCACTGGAACACAGTGGTTCCCTCCCACACAGGCCTTGGAGGTTCCCATCAGCTCTGCTTTGCCAGGGAAAACCAAACCCAGCGTGGTCCTTTCAGGGTCTGCTGGAGCTTGGACCACCCGATGCTGCAGCCCTGGCTGTGTCTAACCCCACACTGCCAGAGAGCTTCTGGAGAGCCCCTGGTGCTGTCCGGGGAGCCTCTGCCCTGCCCTGGCCCCTGGCAGAGGGGACAGAGAGGCCAAACCAGCTCCCATGGGTGGGCTGGGGTGCTCCCGCCGCTGCCTCTCACCTCTCTCGCCCTTTTTGCCCCCTTGCTTGGGGGCAGCTGGGGCTGGGGACGTCCCGGCTCCGTTTCACAGGCACAGGGAGCACAGTGCTCGGCTCTCCCCTGGCTCGGGGCCCTTCCCAGCCTCCACCCTGCCGGGCCGGCCCGCTCCAATGTGGCATCGTTTGGGACCCATTCCAAGCGTTTTATTTGATTTGATGTGGAATTCGTGAGCACGAGGCGGGTGTTTAACCCTCAGGCTCCGTCCCCGCTGCGTCCAACCCTGCGCCCCTATTTCAGCAGGGAATGTGAGGGGACAAAGGCTCTGGCCGGGTGGGGCGAGGGGACCGTGCCAGCTGCACGTGCAGCGGTGCCAGCCCCGAGTCACCCGCCCGGGACCCGGAGCGCCCGAAGGCAGCCGCGGCACACGGAGCCTCCTGAATGGGTCCCTTGTCCCCGCAGCGCCGGCTGGCCACGTGTCCCGCCCCGTGCCTGGCCCGCGGGGACACCGGCTGCCCCCGCCCCACAGCTCTCCCGTCACCCACGCCCTAATGCGGGGGTGGGACCGTATTTGGGTCACCCCTAATCCAAATGTGAGCACCCATCACTTCCACCCAAACGTGGGGCACCCATCACCCCCAACCAGACACGGCTGACGCATCAGCCCAGCACCACGCGCGGGGCACCCGTCACCCAAACTGGGTGCCCAACCGAGAACCCATCGCCCCCGTCCCGCCACAGTTCACCCACCGCCCAAACAGGGGGCATCCATCGTCCCCCCACCCCCACCAAAGGCGGGGCGCTCCCTGTCCCCGACACAGGTCCCCCACGCGAGTCCCCACCCCGGCAGGTCCCGCCGTGTCCCCCCGGCTCTCCCGGGCCGCAGGCGCCACCTCGCGGGGACGAGCAGGGACAGGCGGAGCGGGGACACCCCGACAGCGGCACCCCGGAGCGGGCACTCGGGCATGGGGGACCCCAACCCCGGCATGGGGCACCTGGATATGGGCACCCCACCACGGGCATCCCGGTAAAGACATTGTAACACAGGCACCCCAATATGAGCACCCCAAAACGGACACTGGGGCATGGGGCACCCCAGCATGATGCACCCCAAAACTGGCACCCCAAAACGGGCATCCTGTCGCGGACACCTAGGTATGGGGACTGCAGTATGGGGGCGCCCCGATATGGGCACCCCAGAACGGGCA
Source organism: Phainopepla nitens (assembly GCA_013400175.1). Classification (NCBI taxonomy): domain Eukaryota; kingdom Metazoa; phylum Chordata; class Aves; order Passeriformes; family Bombycillidae; genus Phainopepla; species Phainopepla nitens. The sequence continues at coordinate 140,958 of VXBQ01013902.1, forward strand.
CCCCAGTATGGGCACCCCAAAACGGGCACTCCAGAATGGGCACCCCAAAACGGTCGCTCCAGAACGGGCACTCCAGAATGGGCACCCCAGTATGGGCACCCCAAAACGGGCACTCCAGAATGGACACCCCAAAACGGGGACTTCAGAACGGGCATTCCAGNTCCAGAACGGGCACTCCAGAACGGGCACTCCAGAACGGGCACCCCAAAACGGGCACTCCAGAATGGGCACCCTAAAACGGGCACCCTGTCATGGACACCCCAGTATGGGGACTGCAGTATGGGGGTGCCCCAATATGGGCACTCCAGTATTGTCACCAGGGGGCAGGACACCCTGGCACAGTCACCCCGACAAGGACAACCCAACATGGGACACCCCAAAAAGGGTGTTCTGACACGGGCATCCCAGCAAAGACACTCCAACACAGGTACCCCAGTGTGGGCACCCGGGCATGGGGCACCCCAATGTAAGCACCCCAAAATGGGCACCCCAAAATGGGCACCCCAAAATGGACATCCTGTCAAAGACATCTCAGCATGGGGATTGCAACATGGGGCACCCCAATATGGGCACCCCAAAACGGGTACCCCAGTATTGTCACCTGGGGACAGGGCACCCTGGCACTGTCACCCCATCCTGAGTGTCCCATAAAGGACACCCCAAAAAGGGCATCCTGGCACGGGATTACTGGCGAGGACACTCCAACACAGGCATCCCATTATGGGTACCCAGGCATGGGACACCCCAAAACGAGCACTCCAAAATGGACATCCTGCCATGGGAACCCTGGCTGGACCCTTGGAGGCTGAACAGCCCCATTTTCATGTTTCATGTTTCTTTCCTTCAAATCAACTTACACAAAAATCATAATTGATGTAACCAAGTACAACCTCTCTAAACTTCGTTGGGATGTGAAACTCACAGAGTGCTCTGAGTACCAGGAATGGGGAGAAAGCTCTTGGAAGCACTGCCATGGAGGAAAAGCAAAAAGCAGCTCAGACCCAGCTCCATCGGGGAATGTGATGGCTGGGATTGTGTTTTCCCACTGACACCGGGACTCAGCAGCTCCTCACGGAGCTCTCCCAAGGCACAGCATTCCTGAGGGATGCTCACTGTCAGCGGCTGGAGATGCAGCTGGAGGGGGAAAATTCCCTCCCTGGGAATGCTGTCTGCATAAGTGCAACCGGGAAAACAGGAGGGGGCGTAATTTATTAAAAAAAAAAAAAATATCTGAGTTGCAAAAGCCAGGAAAGACAAAAGCTGGGAATTTTAAGGTTTAGGTATCACTCATGGCAGCAATTAGGTTTAGTGCAATGCTCTTAATTAAAGGTGATCATAAGGGGATTCCAAACCCTTCAGCATTCACAGGAAGAAGAGTGAAAAAGTCAATTGTGTCCCAAATTCAATTTCTAAGGCTGAACTAAGTCAGGCTGCCTCAGGAGGAGAAATCCTTGGAAATTCAGTCAGCAGGGATCAAGTCTCGGGTCCAAATCCATCTGTAGATGTTCCCCACACCCTGGGGTGCTGCATCTCCCAGCCTGGGCTTCCCTGCCTGGCCCTGTCCTGGGGTGTGAGGTGTGACAGCCTGATGTGGGACAAAGTGGCAGTGTGACAGTGGCTGAGCTCCACTGCAAAGGGCTGGGTTAAAACAAGGGATTTTCACAATATTTTTGGGGGTCCCCTCAGAGCAGCCCAGTCAGAGGCAGGGGGACAGCGGAGGGGACAGTGACCCCACAGGTGGGCACAGCCAGCCCTTCCCAACCACGGCCTCATCCTGGTAGCTGGATGTTCTCCACACCGCGAGGACTCCAGCAAAGAGAACTCTTCCCTTTGGCTTTTTCCCTTGAAAAGGTAAACCTCCTGCACAGGGGCTGATGTGTGCAGGTATTTGTGAATAAAACCAACACAACCCCCGGGCTCCTCTCTCTGCCTCAGGGCCAACAGAAACAGGCTGCAAAGCCCAGACTGAAGGCAGACAACAAAGGGAAAAACACTGGGAGCAAGAGAAATCTTTTTCCTTCCCCTGTTGTGCAGCAGCTCAGAATCCCAGGTGGATCTTGGCAAGGTCATGTCTCCTTTTTGTTTGCAAGCTCCTTTTTCTTAATTTCCCTCCTTTCCCCAGTGCTGGAATCCTACTCTGGAGATGAAGGTGGAGTGGGAAAGCATCTCCTGCACATTTTGTTTTCACTCTCCTGCTGTCTGTCACCACCCACACGCAGTGGAGACATGTCACTGCCCCAGGGGTCTTGGGCACATGGGTAGAGGACAAGCTGTGGTCACAGGGACACTGAACCACTGCCCACTCTGTGCCCACACGTGTGGGGACACCCACAAGGCTCCATGTCTGCCTGGCCATCACCCATCACGTCACCTGTCACCTGTCCCAGCTCTCCCACACTGGCACTGGTCACCTGGGGCAGTGGGTGACAGTGTTTAGAGGGTGCTCAGGTGTGGCAGCCGGTGCAGTTGCATCCCCAATAAAGACATGGCCCAAAATTTGGCTCTATTGGCCGTGCAGCCACTGCTGACACCCACGGGCAGAGGGGAGAGGTGGAGCTCTGCCAGCCCCACTCTGTGGGACCCCCACCCCATGGAGGGACCTGCAGCCCCACAGAGGGATCCACAGCCCTGGGGGGAACCCCATCCCTATGGAAGGACTCCTGGTCCCACAGAAGACCTACATCCCTATGGAGAGATTCCCAACCCTACGGAGGGACCCCAATCACGGGGGATGCCTCTCAGCCCCAGAAAGGACCTGCAGAGGTGTCCTTGGAGGTGTCTCCATCCCTATGGAGGGTTCCCCGGCCCCATGCAGGAAGTCTCAGACCCAGAAAAGACCTGCAGGCCCATGAAGGGATCCCCATCCCCATGGCAGGACCCCCAGCCTCATAAGGACTTCCATCCCCATGGAGGGACTTCCATCCCCACGGAGGGACTCCCAGCCTCACAGAGGGACCCCCGTCCCCATGCAGGGACTCCCATCCTCAAGGAGGGACTCCCAGCCTCATGGAGGGACCCCTGTCCTCACAGAGGGACCCCCATCCCCACGGAGGGACCCCCATCCCCACGGAGGGACTCCCAGCCTCACAGAGGGACTCCCAGCCTCATGGAGGGACTCCCAGCCTCATGGAGGGACTCCCAGCCTCATGGAGGCACCCACAGCCTCATGGAGGCACCCACAGCCTCACAGAGGGACTCCCAGCCTCACAGAGGGACTCCCAGCCTCACAGAGGGACTCCCAGCCTCACGGAGGGAGCCCCATCCCCACGGAAGGACCCTGATTCCCACGCTGGGACCCCTGTCCCCACGCGTGTCCCCGCCGCGCGCGCCCGCTCTGCCACGTGGGACCTGCGGGAGCACGGGGGGCGTGGCCAGGAGCGGGGGGCGTGGCCAGGAATCGGGGGGGGGCGCGGTCAGAAACTGGGGCGCGGTCAGGGAGCGGGGGCGT
>VXBQ01013903.1:0-10743 GCA_013400175.1 Phainopepla nitens
CGGGGGGCAGCGGAGCCCTCCGCCCTGCGGCACCCGGCTGCGGCAAGCGCGGGCGCGGGGCTCCCCGCCGCGGCCGGACCCAGCGTCCGCAACTGCCCCGGCCCCCCGCAACTGCTCCGGCCCCCTGCGATTGCCCCAGACGCCCGCCCTGGACCCCGCAACTACCCCGCACCCCGCACCGACCCTCCGCAAGAGCACCGGACCCCGCAGCCGGTCCCGAGCCGGCTCCGCCGCTCCGCGGGGGCGGCTCGCGTTCCCTTCGCATCCTCCCTCCTCACCGCCCCGGCCAGCAATTACCCCCGTTCCCCCGGCGCGGATTGGCACAAGGTGCCTGCTGCACCCTGACATCTCCCTGAACTCATTGTGATTTAAATAACAGCCCTTTCTCATCTAAACAAAGGTTCTTAATAGCAGATGCAAAGAATTCAGCTCATCTGAAAATCCAATAGCATTTAAGTGGATTAACTGCAATAATACAACTGAGGAGTGATACTATCCTTCATGGAAGACAATAGACTGTAAATGCACAGCCAGGGAGACTTATCCTTTCATCTCTGAATTTCCTTCAGCATTTCAAAAGCGAATGCTTTCTAGAAGCCCTGAAGGGGTTTGCACGCTACTGGCTTGGACATGCTTCTAGGAAACAACCTGTGCTTTAATGGGCACTTTGCAATTGCATAGAAGTTCCCACCAAAACAGAAGTGGCCTTTCAAGTACGTTTAATTCTCTCTCATGATGTCATGTAGGCTTGCAGGGTGGTCTCCAGGACCACAAGGGGGGAAAAAAAAGGTGGGGGTTGAAAAGAGAGAAAAGGAAAAGAGATGTAAAAGATTTGGAAGCACTTTAAAAAGGAGAATGCTGCTTTTTTTTTTTTTGCCTTTTTTTTTTTTTTTTAAGACAGAAAATGCTGAGCCAGTGTGGAGCCATTCTCAAACGCCTCCTGATATAAAAAAAATGACCCGAGTGCCACACTGCAGCAGAGCCATCCATGCAGGGCAGAAGGAGGCAAAGCAGGGCAGGATGCTCTGGTAGTGCCATCACTTTCTTACATGGCAGAAGTAAAAAGCTATTACTTCAGTTAAAAAAAAGGTCTCATCTGCACAGTCTCATTTGCTGGGGTTAAAGAAGCAATTCTTATGGTCCATGTTGTCATAGTAATAAAAAAAAATAATTACTAAACAGTGAAATAGATTCTGACAGTACCGACTGGCTGAGCATTTACTCCTCTCCTTCCTTCCTTGGTTGGCTAGTGCATTTGGGATAAGAAGTGCTGTATATTTGTAGCTCTTGCTAATGGTATTTCTCTGCAAAAGCCAACACAGATAACTCCTGCTTTATCTTATGGTAAAAAAAAATCTAGGCAGTTTTTATTTTTCTTATATTTCCCTCATTTTACAAGAGACATACTGCATCAGCATCTTTTTTTAATCTGTCATTGTGGAGCTCAGATAAGCATCTTTCCTCTGGGTCAAGTTACACTTGGAGTAGCTTTTAACATTAGACTGTTTATAGGGATCATTACAAATATTTGATAATAATGCAAAATATGTAAGATCCCAGAGGAGAGCAAAGACCAGGAAACATAAATAAAATTCACACAGATTCTGCAAACAACTTTATACTTAGGTTGTCTGTCTGCTAACAAAACACATTTTGTCCTCGTCTATTGTTTGATCTAAAATTGCATTTCTTGCCTCTAAGTCCCAACATAATGCTGTGTGAAAAACAAAACACCAGTGCATGTTTGCTTCAGCATGGCACCTTCCTGCAGCCTGCGCATCTATTGCACATGTGTGCACCAGACACGAAATATCACCTTTTGTGTAATACCCACAAGCCACACATGAGGAAGGAGCAACAGGATGGTAGTTACTGATTTAAAAGGAAATCAGTACCAAGAACAGAGCGTCAGAAAATTAGGGTTTGCACTTTTTTATTTATTTGAGAGTAGCGAGCAAGATATTGCTTGTCTAATTTAAGGCACACACTGTTAGAAGTCTCTCAAATGTCAGGAATTATAATAGAATTACACCATGACAGAGTGTTGAGAGGGAGGATTCCCAGGGTTTGCACAGCACTTGGCTTGGGGGAAAGGATGCAGAAGCTCTTTGACACGAAACCAGACCATTTCAGTGTCACCAGTGCTGCTTTCTGCTTTCAGGAGTCACCTGAAGCCAGGGTGTTGCCCAAATCAGGCTTCCAGCACCCACTACAGAGCTGTGCTGGGCTGGGGGAAGGTCACTGGGAGAGGTGTGGTCAGGGATGGCCAGCAAGGTGGGCATGGGAAGGAGGGGGCTGGAGCCACAGGGGCCACTGGGTTGGCTCTAAAGTGGTACCTGAAGCCCATCTATTTCAGAGCTCAGGCTGGAATGACACTTGTTGAACCCTCCTGATAAATCTTGGGGTTGCAAGAGGAATCATTTCATTGCAATGACATTCCTGCTGAGGGAGTCTTGGGAAACCTGGGTTTTTTCAGGTTTGATTGTAGTGGGGATTTTGCCTCATAGATAATCCAGTCAAAATTAACAAAACAGTGGATGTGGGTAAGGGGTTTTTTTAGAAGGGTGGCCTGCTTTTATTGCAGTGTGTGTTTGGGGCTGGCCAAAGCTGCTCAGTGTGTTCTGCAGGATACATCCTGCCACCACATCTGTCCTGGCTCTGGAAGGGGACCATAGACAATACTCTCAGCAGTTTGGACCTGCACCATTCTGTCAGTGACCCACAGTGTATACAAAGGATAAAAGTGCAGAACATAAAATCCAGAAAGCTGGACAGGAAGATCACCAACTTTGGGTGGTTCCTCTCTGGTTTTGAACATTTTTTTGGCCTGTAGCTTCAGAGGGGCATGTGGCCATGGTGAGGGGTGGTCATTTTCCTGCTCTGACCTCAGTTGATGCCTGCCTGTGGAAAGGCATGGGGCTGGCACAGGTGCAGGTGCAGTGCAGTCAAGGATTACAAATGCAGAGGGCACTGATGGCAGACACACCATTCCCTTTCCTGAACCTCAGCCCATAAAGAGCAGCAAGGAAAGCTGCAAGGAGAACAAGCAAGGCTGTTATTATTCCAGCTGGTGCACCTACAAAAATGATTTCCTTCTTTTCCAGCTCTTCCTTTTGGATCCTTGCACTGGCTCCGTCCTTCTGGCTGGAGTTTGTTGTCTTTATAACTTTTGTTGGTGCAGCTTTCCAGATGCTTTCACAGTTGATAATTTTCTCAAATAGTAATGAGATGCAAATCTGCTACAAGATTTCAGCTAAGAGGAGTGATCAGAAGTGGTGTGGAAAAGTTTTATGATGTCTTTGCCCCGAACACATAGGGTGCCCATGGCCAGCGTCCACTTATGTGGGTTGGCACTTAAAGCTACAGTATTTCTGGAGATGTTTTGCCCTCCTATGAATGGGGCAGGGTCCCTGTAGAGCTGATCCTCCACCCAAAATTGCCCTTTTGACTTCAGTGGGGGTTAGACCAAATTGCCTCTGGAGACATTACTTGGTTTAATAGCCTAGAGAGACAGTTAGTAACCCTCTTGTTAATGTGCTCCTTTCTCCCCCAGTGCCCAGCTGCTCCTGACCCAGGATCCTCAGCAGCACGGCTGAAAGCGAGGGACTGTGTGACCTTCCCTGCTGCTGGAGCCACTGCTCAGTGACACACAGTTCACCTTCAGGGCTGGAGCACGAACTGGCAGCCCTGCCAGCCTGGGTAGCAAGATACCATGTTTAGGCATTAAACTAGGGCACTTGCATACCAGCACTGGCCGCTATTTTAGTGGGTATATGAAGCTGATCCCTGCTCCCCACCCCTGTGGGACAAGGGAGCTGCTGTGAGTGCAGGATATCCTCTGCCTGGTGGATGAAGCTATTAAAAATGGGCTGTGTTTTGTCAGGAATACGTAGCTCATCCAGCTGAGTGACTGTAAAAGTACCAGCCCAGCTTAAGGTATGCTGATACATGCTGTAAATGAGAGCACTGCACACAGGGCTCAGCCCCTGGGGTCCTGTGCGTGGTGTGCTCATGTCTCCTCAGCAGTGGGGGTGTAAAGCTCTTCTCCTCTGACTCAAATCAACACCAGTTGCAGCGATTCTGTGGAGACCATCCAGGATGTAACTCAGCCATGCTAAGTACCATAAAATTGTGATATTATTCTTCATTGTTTGTAGCTTGGAGGCCTGTAGAGGCCTAGCTTGGAGCAGTCAGTTTTATTAAGCTCCATCCAAACACAGTGAGATAGTTGCTCTTCCTGAAGAATTTGTATTCTCAAAGTGTGAGCCGCCCCGTTTGTGTTCCTGTATCCATGCAACCTTGTTGCTCTTACAACATTACACATTTGTCCTGTGAGATTCCCTCCCTTACAATAAAAACTCACGAGAATGATACACACATTTTCAACTCCAAGCACACCAGAGACTGCAGGATCCAGCAGTACCTAAAGGACATGGAAGATACGGAGGCTGCTGCAGTAGAACTGCTAACTTTGAACTGCAAATGTTTGTAATGGCTGTGAAACTTCCTAATTGAATTTCTGACCCTTTTTGTCACAGAAACCTAGTTAATATAAAGGAAGGAGAAGAGCAAGTAAAGGACTGGTGATTGGTTTGCCTTTTTTTTTTTTTTTAACAGAAACTCCAGTGTCGAGTTTTTTGTATTTTTCTTTCAATTTTCTTATACCTACAGGAGCCTGGTCCTCACATGGTCTCAGTGGCTGCACATCATTCAAGGATCATGCCTGAAGTCTCCAGCCCAGAATCTCTACAGAAAGGCTTCATGGAGCCCACACTGAGTCTCCAAACACCCTCCCTGAGCACTTCCATCCTTTCAAGACACACTGGTATCCACAGGCCCACTGATGGTCGTGGTCAGACCAGTGCAGGTAACTCATGTGGTGGCATCTGCTCCTCAGCAGAAATTCCTGGGGAATTCAGTGCTTTCCAGCTGTTTATTCTCAACACTTTGTACTTAGGTGATTTCTTCCTGAGAGCTGATAAAGATCTTCCATAGCCACGAGGCACTTCAGTAAGCAGAAATGCAGGGAGGATGTAGAGAACCTGCATGAGGCCTGGCCAAACTGCAGGCGAGAAGCTGGTAGCAACCATTTCCAAAGCCCTTTGCTCACCACCTCAGGACAAGTCTTATCATTGCACTGCTAAATCCGAGGTCCAACAGACCTCTGAGAAGCACCTCTGGTCACATTATTTGGCTGTGTCACATGGAGATCTCTTAACTTGGTCTGTCACCTTTTAGCCACCATCACATGGTCCCTGGGAGCGTGTTCCTGATGCACTGCTGGGCTACACAGGGACCATGCACCCACATTTACACCAGAACTGAATTTACTGGTTCTTGCAAGAGGTGAAGTGCAGAACTATAGAATTGTAGAATCATTTAGCTTGGAAAAACACCTCTAAGATCACTGAGTCTAACCATCTTCTCCATCCTATTGAGTGTAGCATTTGTTTACCATTCAGCAGTGGTTTGTGATGCCGTTCTCTCTTTCTTGGAAGTCAGTGAGGAGTACAGCATTAAAGCAGAGAGCAGGCAATGGCCCTTTAAGCATTGTCTGTTTAACTGTAGCACAATCTCTCCTGCACTCGAGTGCTTTCCATAAACAGCAAGTCATCCTGGAAGGGGAGGGAGAGGATGATAAATAATCCTGTTATTCATGCAACTGCGTTCTTTCATGAAACTGGGAAAAGGCAAAATAAAGTGGCGACTGTGAGGCTGAGAATGAAACGTGAGGCGGTGGGTTGTGTTGCTGCAGTTATTTGGGGCTAGTAGAAAATCTGGAAAGAGAAAGGTGAGCAGAAAAGTTTTAAAATGCCAGGAAGAAAGGCAAGAAACAGGATGTAAAAGAGCAGCTTTCCCTGCATCCTTGCTTTATGTCTGGGCTCACTGCTGGGGCTGGATACCTGTGGCAGAGGCTTCCCTGTGTGTGCACCTTGTGGAGAGGTGGGAAGTGGGAGATGACAGAGCTCCAGTAAGGACAGCTGGGCAAGGAGAGAGGCAAAAGTGAGCAAACCCCAGGAAAGAGATCTCCTGGAACGATGAGGAAGCAGAGAATAAACCTGTTTGCTGGGGGTCCTAGCAAATGAGCTATAATTAGTTTTCATGGGACAGTTATGGTATTGCCTTCATCACACTTTGCATCTGTGCCAGAGGTGCCTCCCCAGTTTGTGTTGGAGTGCCCATGCTGCAGCCGCTCCAGTTCTCCATCTGTGCTCTCTGTGCATCCCCTGGGCCCTGAGCTGGGACAGCTGAGGCACAGGAATCCCTCCATTCCATCAGCCCTGCTCGTGGGCAGCCTCCCACCGAGAGCCAGGGCAGACAGCTGTGGGGGAACATCTTAAACCACTGCAGCTGTCTGCTCTCTGCATGTGAGCCAGAGCCCTCCATCCCTGCCTGGGATGTTCCTGGAAGCTGCCGGGCCCTGTACTGCTGCCTAATTGCCTGGTACCAGCCCCGTCTTTGGTTTGTAAGAGAATCTCATGCTGGGACAGTGTGCCAGCCCTTCTAACACTTCAGCAATGGCACACATCCACTTCAGCAGAATCAGGGGTTGGGATAACACAGCCACATTGTTATATTCTTCCAAAGTGCCTCTTCCCCTAGCATGGCATCAGTGCAATTCCTTCAGACTTATAAAAGCTTAAGCCTTTGTAAACAAGGCAGCCCTGGAGCCTAGGTATTGTAGAGAGAGAATTTCTCTCCATGTCCTAAATATTTTGGATGAAGGAAAAAAAAAAAGGAAAAAATAAAAATAAGAAGAACATTTAAGACATCAGCTTCCCTTCTTGTGTAAATGGGACCAGCTCCATCCAGCTTCAGCCTGAGGTCTCTTACACTGTCACTGTGCAAAGCTCCCAGTAAGGCAAATGGGAATTGCATATGATGTGATGGGAAAGCAGCAGATACCTTTGTAAATACTGCACCCTCACACGAGCCACAAGTATCTTTCCTGAGACACTCTGCCAAACTAGCAGGTGTTTTTTACATCAGGCCTTATATTAACACACTCCTACGTATGTCTGGCTGCATCTGCTGCATTAACGATCCCTTGGTGCATAATGGCTGGGTTAGTTTGTGAAGTTAAATACCACGGGCAAGAGCCCAGCCACAATGCGTACAAACCTCAAACTGCTTCTGTTTCTATCACAGGGGTTACTGCTGCGCTTCTTTCACTGTGCATTTTTTCTTTCTTTCTTCCTCTCACTGCATTTTTCCCTTGTTCCTGCCCATCCTTTCCCCAGTTTGTGGTTTCCAGAGTCCCTCCCTGTCTTTATTTCCTCCATCTTTTGCTGTGTCTTTCCTGTCTCATTTCAGTTCCTGTGGATGAGAGAATGAAAGCTGCAGCCAGAAAACCCCCATTACTCCAACACACTCCAACATCCCCAGAGTTGTCAGATACTCCTCCAGCCAGGGCATGTCTGGAGTCTGGGGGCAGTGCCATGGGGGCTGCTGGGTGGGGATAACACCATTTCAACTCTGGGTGCTTGTAGTGGCTGCTGTGGAAGCGAAAAAGGCCAGCTCAGGCCTACCTAACTTCTACTCTCAGTGCAGACAGCAAGTCCAAGTCCAAAGCCACTGGGGAAAATATGTACCCTTAGTGTTGAAGCCTGTTTTTACAGGAGCCAGTGGTAGGAGTCTTCTGTCATAATTATCAATGATTTTAAACTGTGTCATGGCCAGGCGTAAAAACTGTCCAGAAACATGGCAGGGCTGAATCTGAAGCCAGCTATCATGGACCTCTACAAAACCCCACCTGTCTTTGTAGAGCTGACACTAAAGTTAGGTTGAAATTTCCAAGGGCACTAAAGATGTGTGTGTGTGTTTAACTTCCACTGAAATGGGAGTTTAGGGCATTACTTAATGAGAAGGATTTGAAAAATACTCTTCTATCCTCCTTTGTTTAAAATTAAGATGCCAAATTCAAACATCCATGCCAGCACGGTGTCTGTTTCCATTGCTCATGCTTTTAGTCGTGCAGTTGTTGTCACAGTCCTTCATGGAGGTCTCACCTTTGGTCCCAGGCTCTCTTGGCCCTAGGTTTAGCTTTTTGCAGTAGTTCCATGGTGTGTGCACACACACAAAGCACAACAGCTGGTGGATCTCTTATTCATGGCTTAATCACTTCCCTCCGGAGGTGTTCGGTGTGATGTGTGGTCTTGCTCAATCCTGGCTTCCTGAGGGATGGAGCAGGAGGGTCAAACACAGCCCAGATTCAACCCAGCACTTGAAAGCATGACTAAGCCAGGGCATGGAGTATTCTCTCGACGTCATTAGGATGGACCTGCTTCTTTTCCTGGCACTAGGCAAGCATTTAGTCCTTTGGAGTTTGTCTTACCACACCCTTCCCATCTCATGCTTATCTCAGTATCAAACGTTGAGCTGCCCACTGGTTTTCCACACATCTCCTCTGACTTTCCCCAGGCCATCCATCTGATCTCATAACCACAGCTCCTCTGGTGGTTCACCACGTGCCCCTATCCCACCCTTTGTAAAGGCTTGCTGTATCACTGCTACTTTCCTATCCATCTGGAATTTCCCCTGAAGGCTCTGAGCCACCTACTCCATAAGTGTCGTCAGGCACCTTTTGCTGGGAGGCACTTTTGTTTCTTTGTTTCAAGGTTTCGTAATCCAAATTGGCTGTCGATTTAATTCAAAATGCCATCACACCAGAGCAGGGCCTCTGCATTTGAATCAGTTGAGAAAAATAAAATGCTGATAAGGAGCCAGATGGCTCAAGAGATTAGGAACCAGCAATGGAGTCTGTAACCTCGACACCACTGCTCCAAAGTGCAGCTCTGATCCACAGTGAACATCGTGGGCTCTGTCCAATTTCTAGTGTACGTATGGTCATGCTAGAAAAACTTCCCTTATGAACACCCCCTGTTTGGCTAGGAGGCCTGAAGAGGTGTGTGAGGGTCCCTCAAAACAGAGGAAATGTCACCTGCTGCACATGGATAATGCAGTCCCCAGCAGTGCTTGTGCACCTTCTGTGGCAAGGGAAATTCAAATTGCAGCATTGTCCACCTTTCACAGGGAAGATATTTCCTCCTCTTCCAAATCACCTTTCAAGCCAGTTTAAAATTTGCCTTGCGCCTAAGTCTCATGAAAACTGTAACTCTGCAGTCCCACTTGTCTGATTGTTCCCATGTGTATCTGGTGAGAGGCTCCTCAGAGGTGAAAGAACATTGCCAAAGTGTCAAAAAGAGTAAGAAGCAAGTAAGAATTTGCGTTTGGAGCATCTCTAAGATTGAAACAGTGTGAGAAGAAAATCTGTCCGTGCACACAGGAGCCAAAAGCCTTACTAAACTAAGCTACAATTTCTTACAGCACAGCCTTCCTTCCTGCTGATGGTTATTTTTTAACCTCACTGTGCAGGAATTGGAAAGAAGCAGGTGCCAGAGAAGAGGTGACTCTGAAGTGGCACTAAGGTCATTACACACAGAGCAGGAGAAGAGCAATCCGGCCTCCCAGGTTTCATTTACTAAAGCCATAATAGTCTGATAGGTCATCAGACCCCTTAGTGTTAGCCTTCAACTGTGTGTGAAGGCAACAGAGCAAAAAACTGCTTTTTCTTGCAAGGCTTCTTGGTGTGGATGTTGTCTGTCCTCAGCTCATGTTCACTCAGCTGCTCGCTCCCACATTCCCCTTGCCCCTGCTGGAAAGCTGCCCAGAAACTCCCTCCACAGCTTAAGGGCCAAGACCAAATCAGCTCAGTCAGGCTTGTTAAAATCATAGAGTCATTAAGGTTGGAAAATACCTCCAAGATCATCAAGTCTAACTATTAACCCAGCACTGCAGAGGTCTCAGCTAGATGGTGTCCCCAGGAGCCACACCTACATGTCTTTCAAATTCCCCCAGGGGCAGTGACTCCACCACTGCCCTGGGCAGCCAGTTCTGATGCTTAACAACCCTTTTGGTGAAGAAATGTATCCTAATATCCAATCTAATCCTCCCATGGCAGAGCTTGAGGCCATTTCCTCTTGTCCTATTGCTTGCTGGAGAAAAGACTGACCCTCCTGGCTACAACCTCCTTTCAAGTAGTTGTGTAGAGGAGCCTCCTGAGCCTCCTTTTCTCCAGCTCACTCAGATGCTTCTCCTCAGACCTGTGCTCCAAAGGGACTTCTTGTTACATATGTCCCTGCCCAGCCTTGACACCCTGAGCAGGTCCTTCTCACTCTGTGGTCCTTGTTTTGGCTACCCAGGCATCCCCCAGTGCTCCTGGCTGTGGGATCCCCATGGCCTGCCAGTGCTGTTGTCTGCACCCTTGAGAGCTGGTCCCATCCCACACATCCACAGCCCTGTGTCAGCCCCTGGGAGCTGCTTCGTACCATCCACAACTGTTTGGTTTATATTCGCGTATCGGGCCGTGACCCTGAACTGGCTTCTCCCTTTAAATTCCTTCCACATGGCTCTGCCCACACTGTCCACAAAGCCTCTCAAAGAAATGCAGCTTGGAAAAAAAAAATCTGAGAAGAAGAAAAACCCCTTCACAACAAAATGTCCTTCTCTTTCCCGCAGCTCCGCTTGGGTGCGGTTTTCCCAACACTCCCCCACAACCGAGGCGCGGAGTCTGTTCAGCTGTGCTCCCGCCGGCACTGCGGGGACAGGGTCAGCCCAGGCTGGGCACAAACACCCTCACTGTAAGGACAGGGACACCCCAGGCTGGGCACAAACACCCTCACTGTAGGGATAGGGACACCCTAGGCTGGGCACAAACACCCTCACTGCAGGGACAGGGACACC